>VZTA01008482.1:133451-154323 GCA_013398855.1 Mohoua ochrocephala | reverse complement strand
GAGGGGCTGGAGCCCCAGGAGAGGCTGAGGGAGCTGGGAAAGGGGCTCAGCCTGGAGCAAAGGAGGCTCAGGGGGGACCTTGTGGCTCTGCACAAGTCCCTGACAGGAGGGGGCAGCCGGGGGAGGTCGGGCTCTGCTCCCAGGGAACAGGGACAGGAGGAGAGGGAACGGCCTCAGGCTGGGCCAGGGAAAGTTTATATCGGATATTTGGGAAAATTTCTTCATGGAAAGGTTTGTCCAGCCCCGGCACAGCTGCCCAGGGCAGGGGTGGGGTCCCCATCGCTGGAGGGATTTAAAAGCCGCGTGGGTGTGGCATTTGGGGACATGGATTCCCCAGCCTTGGCCGTCCTAGGGAAACAGTGGGACTCAGTGGTTTTGGAGGACTTTTCCCACCTGAATGAATTCCGTGAAGCTCCAGTGGCTCCTCACTCTCACAGCAGAGAGCTCTGGGGGAAACTGTCTGAGGACCCAAGCTGGCTGTAGGGAAATGAAAGGTGGAATTGCAGCTGGAAATCGCTTGTTTGGGTGGGAACTGCTCCGGCAGTGCACAGGGAGGGCTCTGATCCTGGCAGCAGCTGTACTTAGGAAAGAGTCAAAGTGTCCTTAATGCTAAGAGAAGGAAGTAAACATATACATTGCAGGGGATTTAAATCTTCAAGTCTCAGGCTTTGTTGACATGAACTTTCTTACACAGATTTTATGACAAGAAATACGAAGTATTTTTGAAGCTGGTGGAACATCAGAGAGAGTATCGCTCCATCATGAACAGCTTGTGATCCAGAGGCATGGGATCTGGGAACAGCAGGGATAACAAATTTCCAGGCATGCGTGATGCGGGTAATTTCTTTTTACTGTACCGTCCATGTTAAAAATATACTTTTATCATTTAAAGTCTACATTTTAATTTTTAATGAGAAATAAAATGCAGTCACTTTGCTGTGAAGTGCTGGGTATTTTCTGTCAATAATCTCTGCGCTCAGGGACAAGGAATATTCATTTGTTCCAGTCAGAGAACACAAGACAACCAGCTGCAGGTACCCCAGTGCCAGTACTTGGACTGGCAGGAGCAGCACAAGGAATAACATGATTCACTCAGATGGACCTGAGTCCACCGAGTCAACGTTCACATAGATGGACTTTACACACTTAGCTTGACAGAAACTCCTCCTTTAGTGTTGGCATAGGCTGCAACTCCCAGTTAAATGCAAACAGGAGTCACACAATAACAGAATTAGACTTGGGTTATTTGGAAAATAATAGTTTCTGGCGCTTTTTTTATGTCAGTAGTCAGCCCCGAAAAACATCTGGTAATTTTTTTAAAGAAACAATGCACTTCCTGCCTTGTAGTTCATGGAAAAGCAATTGTTGCCATTTCCAAAGTACCCATTGTTAGGAGAAACAGCTTTACAAGTTCAGGGACATGATTAAAGACAATGAAAGTTGATGGGAATAAAATGAAGAAATATCATAACAGAAAGAGTAAAACAAGCAAGAAAACGGCTCCGACATAGTGGGGTGTCAGAGCTCCCAACTCGGGGGCACAATAAAATCTGTCAGCTGAAAAGACAGAGTGGGAAAAAGCAATTGGAGACCAGTGTGTTGTAACCAATAAGTATTCCTAATTTTTAATATCTCTATTTTCATATGCAATTAGTGTGTAAAAATGAAGTCCACAGGCTCCAAATGGATAGCGAAGGTACAGGTTATACAGGGACAGATGTGCAGGGTTGGCTGGCACTCCACCAGCACTTTTACCTCTTTGCAGCTCAACACAAACAACTTCAGCAAAGTTTCCATACACTTCCTGTTATTTATATCATTATCCTCAAACTGGCCTTGATTTCTCTGGCTGAACTGGTACCAAGACATAGCGCGAGGGGTGTAGGGAGTCTGGAAAGGGAACAAACAATCACACTGACCTGGTGTAAAATGTAGATGCACAGAGTTCAAGGACTCTCTGTACCTTGCGTGGGCTTGCACGACACAGTCACAGAGATTTGTTCACATTTCCTGCTTGGCTTTTTAATGCCTTTCTCCCCTCGTGACACTCGTACTTTATAGCTGCATTATTGTTCCAAGCCAGTATTAATACCAGTTTCATATTATCCATTCTGAAACCAGAACTGTGAGAACTCTGTATCCCAGTGGCTGAGCAATCAGCTGTGACAACACAAACACTGCTGCAGGACCTTGCAGTGAGACTGTCTGACCATCCTCGTGCTGTACAAGACTTAGCAAATTGTCCAGTTTGCCAAGTTCTCAAATTAAAAAATTTAATTCAAATTGAGCCAAGAAGTAACATGTTAAAGCTCAAGAGTTCTAACACTCTTCAGCTGCAGGTCGATGGGCACTGTAATGTTCAACTCGACTGTGGCTTGAGGCATTCTCTTAAAACTGCCCTCCGAGGGCTCCACATGGAGTGCCTTGGCCATGCCAAGCACTGCTGAGCCCTTCAGCCCGTGGCAGCAGCACAGGGACAAACCCATCACACTGCCCCAGTGCAGGAGAAGCCTCTCATGGCCTGAGGAGGTTTGGCCACGGGCCCCAGCTGGGGTCAGTCAGGCCCCTGAGCTGCAGCCCTTGCCATCCTCACCCCTTCAGGTGCAATGCACTGACAGATTTTTATCGTGCAAATGAAAAGAAGGGAAGCAGCCACTGTGCCATCAGCTGCTCTGAGAGTCCTGCACAGAGGCCCAGGCTTCACTCTCATGGAGAAGACAAGAATATGGTGGTTCCAAAGAAGCAAAGAGGAACTCTTAGGAAAGAAATCCATGAGACCCACCCAGGTGAAGAGTCCTTGCAAGGCAAGAGTCAGGAGTGACAGCCTGTCATACAGGTAATGAGCAAACTGAATGTTCACATGAGATTGGTTGTTTTGTGTTCTGATGCATTTCAGTTCCGTGTGTCTCTTAAGCACTTTTAAGTCAAAATCTCTTGAATGCAGAACCTTTCTGTGCTGTCCAAATGCCCCTAAGCTGTTCAATCATAGTACAGTATCCAGAGGAACCCTTCTAAAAGAGATCCCTGCTGCCCCAGCCCTTGGAAAAGACAGTATTCTGCTTGACATGGAATCCTTCTGGGAGCTGGGCCTTAATGGCTGCACTGGTGTGTGCCTGGCTTCAGAATCCGGCACCGAGTGTAGGCTGGGAATGTTTTGAAATGAGGCCTTGAGCCTCACCCTGGTGTGGGCAGGAACTGTAGGACTGAGTGATTATTCCTCTTCATTAATGCTGTGGTGTTGGGTTCAAAATTAATTTTACCCTCCCCAGGGCTTAGTTTGGTCTGTAGATTCAAGCAGACTCCCCAGTTCTTTCAGGCTCCCTCCCAGGATGTGACAGGAGAGGAAGGATGTGCTTTGGTGTTATCCTACACCCTGTCAAGAAGAGGCCCTGCCTGTGCCTCCAGCCTCACCTTTACATCAGTGCCACTGCCTGGCACTCTCTGTGCCAGCTGGGATTCCAGCCTTAACAAAGGGCAGAGCCAGTGTGAACTGTTTGGATTTGGCAATACCTGGGAAAAAATCCAGCTGCTTTCTATGCTGGAATCTGTTTGGAATTTTAGAGGCAAGTTAAAGTCCTGCAGTTCAAATCTGAGTGATATTTGAAAAGTCCAGCCTGACCCTCTCTAGGTCTGCTTTTCATCCCATGCTGTGTTCTCCTCCCTGCCAGGGCAAGTGCAGGACTTCTCCAGGTAAGGATTCCAGAAGCACCTTCATTAGAAGGTTCTGGATGCAACAACAGTGGATGGTAACACTTCCACCACAGTGCTGCCAGTGACTGCCTCAGAAGGTGATCACGTAATGGTACAGACTGGTTTGCCTTGCTGTGTCTCTTTCAATCCATTTGTTCTGTGCTGCTCACTCAGTAAATGAAGATTTATAAACACTTAGGGGTCGAGGTTGTGGCCTTGGCTTATTGTGTTGCTTCTCACGAGAGGTGTGAAAAGCAGCACAGTTCCACAATAGAGAACATTTTCCTTTTCCCCCCTGTGTCCAGCCTCCCAGTACAACAAGCAACCTCTGGCTGGGGCCTGGTGAGATTAGGAACTTCCATACTGCTTTTTGTGGAATGTTATCCCAGAGATTCAATAAACTACACAAAAGCAAAATGCTGGAGGCCTGCTTGATATTTCACAGTTGTTTGATCTGACATTTGTCAAATGATAAATGCAAATGGCTGCAGGATCATTCAAGCCCAAGTGGGTTTTGAAATGCTGTGGGAAAATTAGAGGATAAATAAAGCTGATCCCAAGAGCTCGAGCTCGTTGTTTGGCGTGTGTCAGAATGCAGAGGGAGGGCAGGTTAGTGCTGCTAACCAGGGACTGTGCCCCCAGTAGGGGGTCAGGCAGCAACCTACCAAATTAAAAAATGAAGATATGCTAAACATATTGGAGGTTATTTAATGTTTACGAGGAAGTTCGCAGGATTAATAAACCCTCTTTCTACAACGGGATGTGAAAATGGATGTGATTCTTTCTTTTTAATACATGTTTTTCCTCTGCAAAGTGACTGTGCAAAAAGGGAGCCTTTGCTCTTCTATACTGGTATGTGCAGAGATCCACAGATCAGCTGAGGGAGGGTTTCCTTTCTACTGTTTCCTTCCCTGTGGTTCTTACTCTGGAGGCTCCCTGGGTCATGGTTGAAGCCCTCAGGAATATGGGTGCCCGAGGACAGAAGCATTGCAGCTGCATCAAGGTGGGCTTGTCCAGAGTGACTTTCAGGGCCAGTTGTCCCAGATAAACCAGCGTGCACAGCCGAGGAGCAGCTCGTCCCTCTGGAAAAGCCAATTGCCACGTCCTTTTTTACCCAGACTACTGCTGATTTCCAGGTGCAACCCAGAGAGGTCTCGGGAGCGAAAGGGGGCAGAGTGTGAGGACAGTAAGATCAGGCTGCACACGCAGTGACAGCGGTGAGTTTGTGCTGTTCAAAAAACAGGAAAATGGAATGTCAGGGCTGGCACCACCAGCCAACCCAGCAAAGCACAAACAGCATCTCAGCAGAAGCAGCACAGCTTGACTGGCAGCTCCGGGGCACAGTGAGCAGTGTGACAGGTCAGGGAAATAAAACCTCTCAGCGTTTCAACTGATGCAGCTTGACGGGGACCCCAGTGAAAACAGCAGCACAACATTGTGCTGCCATTCTGATGGGGTTGTTCTGTTGAGCTGAGCAATGATCTTTGTTCTTAAAAACAGCCAGCGAGTGCTTTGTGGGAGCTGTGCTGTAACGAGAAGTCTCCCGGAGCCCTCAGTGCGGGGGTTCTGCACCCAGCATCGCCTCATCTGCTGTCACTGAGAAAGGGAATTTGAGAGAAACCATGTTTGAAATCCACAAAAAAAATGTTCCTGATGCCATCATTGGCATCACGTGTACAAGGACTGGGGATGTTAAGTTTGGCCCAAAGGTATTTTTATGGACCTCATTCTGACTTGTGCTTTTTACTCGTTTTCATTCGAGCGCAGGGTTTATCTTTGTGCCTCTTGTGTTTTGTTTGCACACACGGAGCAGTTGGCTGAGCCCACAGCTGTGTTTATTCCTAAATCCCCATCCAGTCTGTATAAACCCAGTCTGGCACCCAGCTTCCAGCTCCTCCTTGAGCTTTTGCGTTTGACACCCGTCACGTCTGACCGGCTTTGACCCACTGGGGTGGTGGATCCACGTCTGGGGATCCCCGCAGCTGCACTGCTGTGCCTGTGCTGGGTCCCAGCGAGGCCAGCGGGGCACTGATGGATCCCAGAGTTCTTCAAGGCCTTTCGCAAAAGAATCCCATGGAAATCAAGATTTGCTGCATGCAGAACCCTTTGTCTGGTAGGACAGGAAAGGAAGGACTCCTCTGAAGTTGACCTATTTGTGCTTCAGTGCATTTTTCATAAAATAGGCAAAATCCTGTTTTAATCTATCCCACTCCACAACCTTCTGAGGGACTCTGTAGGTTTCTCTAAAATACCTCTGTGGTTATTGTTAATTAGAAAAAAATAATATTGCTGAAGGATCGCTTTTCAGTTGAACTTCCTGAACATATGGTTCAAACTGAAGCTGAAAAGGAAAACTTCAGGACAAACTGTATGAATTACTACTAATAATAAAATCAGACATTTTTTATAAGTCCACATTAATCTTCTTTAAAAGCTTTGGGTTAACCACATTTTTTAAATAAAACTTTTACCGGAGCGGAATTTATTAAGAGAGCTCAGTGTTGCCTTAGCTCTGTTCCACGGGGCATCAAGAGAAGTTTTATTACTGATTTCAGTCACAACAGACTTAGATCTACACAGAATGGTTTTGATAAGCCCAGTGTAAAAGTTTTATTGGTTTAAGACATGAAAAACAGACATGTTACAGAGACCACTTCTACTCTATAAACAGCCAGAACATGGATAATGCATCGCACTGGAGTCAGTGCTCCGGCGTGTAAATATGGTGTGGAGGGAAGGAAAGCCTGGCCAAGTATGTACAGCTAAGAAAAACAACACAGACCCAGCTTGTGTATGGTATTTCTCCTCTGCAGATCTCAAAATTAAATACAAATAAAGTCTGTATCATTAGGTCATACTCACAGATGGAAAAGGGAAAATTAACCAGGCCAGGGAAAGAGGAAAGTTGATGCTCTTTGTTGTTATGTCTATCTTTGTACTTGAAACTGTAACTACTGGGGCATTATTTGAAACAGGTTTTGAGGCCATGTGGTTACTGTTTGTCCTGGATGAGTTCTGTTCAAAGCCTCCTTTTCCTGTATGTTATAAAACAGTGTTAGAAAAACATGAAACAACCTGAAGTATTACATGGTGTCTCACCTGAGGTGTCCCTGGCTGTTGGGGATCCGCTGATTTGTTGTGCTCCCGGAGGATGGGGATAGTGGCAGTGGTGGCGAGGGGCTGTGCTCTGTTATCTCTATCCTAAAGATAAAAATGTGCTTTTATTGCACCAGCATTGACAACACGGCCCCTTGTTCTCCTTTGTACTTAGATCTTTTTATAGTGTGGTGAAAAAAGCGTGAATGGCTTGTAAATATAACTTGCACTTGCTTGAAGGTGCCAAGCTCACACTGGCTCCAGTGGTGCAGAACGTGGGCCTTAAAAATCCTGAAATCCCTTTATAAATGCAATTATGAACGTAACTCCCTCCACTATTCTGTGCTTCATCCTTGTATTCACTCGGAAAAACTATTTAAATGCTGTAATCCCAACCATATGGCTCAGAGCCTCAAAGAAGGCATTTAGCAGACACGTTTGTCTAGAGAATTAGGGTTTTACACAGATTATCCAGTGACTGGAGATGCTCTGGGGGAGGACAGGAGCCCACGCCAGGGGCAGCCTCGACAGAAGGACCCTCTAAATCTGCTCTGTCCCCTTCCTGTTAAACAGATCCGGGGCTGGAATAAACAGTTACTGAGCTTGCATTGGGATGAGATGTCTTTGAACAATTTTCCTCTGTAAGACCACACAGAATTACTTAAAAAACAGTAAACAGATTAAAAAAAGCTTTATGCATGACTAGAAACCAACTTATTGAATTGTTTAAAATGGAACTTCCACTACTTTTGTTTGTGTAGAAAGCTTTTACAGGACTGCAAACCAATACAGTTATGCCTAGATCACTTCTGTTTTATTTTAGGCAAATGTTTCACTTGGGAAGCAAGTGTGGGACAGAAACAGACCTAAGCCTGGTGTGTCCCACTCCTGATTTTCACCCACAGAAATTAATTTTATGGGATAGCTGGATTTTTATGCCGATGATTAAAAAGACAAGCTGTCTTCTCAGAAGTGAGTTCATGCTTGATGATGAGGCTTCACGTTTGTTACATCTCGAGCTTTCACAGTTACAAACGTGATTATTGGACTGTTGATTTTTGTAATAGGTTGGGGGTTTTTTTTGCATAGTCGAATACAAATTGTGTGACTTTTCTGGTGCATTTTACCCATTCCACAAGTTTGTACTGTAATTTAACTGTGTCCTCTGAGATGATGTTCCTTCTTGTCAAGGTAAGATTTAATGTTTGGTAGCCTGTGTAAGCACTGACTGCTCTGTCAGTCCAGAACACCTCCCACAGAGTAAATGCCCACAATTGGTGTCTGCTGGGAGAGGGGCTCACTGGAGGCAGGTGGGGAGCTGGAGCTGCTGTGATCCCTGGGAGAGATGTAGTGCAGAGTCTTCACTAAATTAGTAGTTTGATTGACATATTCAGTCCATTAATAATAATTTACTGTGATTAGCTGAGAGTCACAGAAACTCAGCGGAGATGTCACACATAACTAATTGTCACTGCTTCCCTCCTCCTTTGTGTCTGTCACTTAAATGTGCTGAAATAAAGTCTGGTGGGTTCTCTGCCTTCCTGGGGTGGCAGAATGGAACCACAGGCTGGGTGGCAAAAAGAATCCAGGTGAGTGTTCAGGAAACCAGGTCTCTTGGCAGAGCCAGGTCTAAGACTATGAGTTCACCAAATGAGTAATTTTAAATCAGCACCATCCATACCATTCTTTCCTCCTATAAGGAGGATCTGTAAATAAGAGGAACTGGAGGCTTTAAAATAATGTGCCGTAACTTTGATTCAAAGATCTTGGAGGGCTTTTCCAACCTTAAAAATAGTGTTTCTGTAACTACTGGGAAAAAATCTTCCTCCTTTACTGTGAAGTTACAAATGTATTTGTTTCCATCCTCCACAGAAAAATGTCAGATGCCAAAGGCCTTTCCATTGTTTTCAGATTTTCCTTTCCCTGCACTGATAAGATTCTCTCCTGCAGAGATAACAACCACACAATGGCCCAGCAAAGGATGGCTGGGTAGGAGTAAGACGCCACAGCGATGGTCAGATCCAAGTCCAGGACGCTGAACTCCAGGCAAGCAGAGTTTATTTAACACAGTGACACCTAAAATGCATCTGGCACATCCCAATCCGTTTTGACTTCCCTTGCAGGGCTGGGGGGCATTTGCAGATCCAGAACATCCTTTCAGCTGATACAAGCAATGATGGTTTCTGTCAGCTGCAGCCCAGAGCAGTTGTGTTTACAAACACTGCACACACACAAGCCCATTAGATATCGCCTCTTTATTTGTGCACAGGAATAACACCCACATTTCTTTAGCTTTGTCTCGTACAACAAAGGGAACTAAATGTGTTTCTGGTTATGCAATAGATACAGAGTCAAGGGAAGCCCAGCATTCCCAGACCGTAACCAGTGGAAATTCTGAAAGGCTCCCTTGCCCTTTGCAACCTCAACAAGTCGAAACCTCTTGTGTATTTTGTATTAGCTTGTCTTGTACAATAATTAACTTATATATGACTCCTAGGGGACAAGTGATTATGGTTTATTTCCAGATGACTCATGAGCAAGTCTGCAGAAAGAGAGTTTGAGCTGCTCAGAAAACAGGAAAATGGAATATTTAGTGTTGCTGATGATACCAGTTCTGGCTGCTGAGCTCAGGCACCAGGCAAAGGGGCTGGAAACTCGTCAGCTTGAGTGCAAGGGCCTGTTGAGACCCTGCAAATGCTCCCAGAGCATTTGAGTAGGACTAGGAATTACAGCAAAGAACCAGGCAGTGATCCTGCACTGCGTGAATAATATGTGTGTGTATAGGAAGAATAAAAATCATTAAAACATCATTCAAATCCAGGATTGTGACACCACCTTTTTAATTTTCTTGTGTTTTCTCACTGATTTGAGTGAAGCAAGGTGGGAAACTCGACCAGCCCTTGCAGGGTGACTGACAGGTGGCAGATCCAGAGGGAGCAAAACCAGGCAGTTCCTTACATACATGGCTAAGCCATGGACATTCTTATGGGTGCTAGGAATTTCTGAGCCCAACAGGTACCAAGGCAAGGTGGCCCTGGTTTCACCTGGTATGGACATTCCTTCCTCCAATTGCAGTAATGGAGCATGTGAGAGGAAAAAGGGACTTGGGGTCACCTTCAGCAAAGACATCAGTGGCTTAGTCTTGTCCTGAGTCGATGGGCTGGGAAAAACATGCCAGGTCTGTCATTTATTTTTAATAGATTATCTGCACATAATCAAATTTCTGATTTATTGAGTGCAAGCACTCGCAGTGATGCTGGAGTTGGCTCTGTCCTGGTTATGAGGGGCCCGCCCAGCTGGATCTGATAGAAGGAGAAGACAGATGATATCTGACATCGCTGTAAGGCTGCCAGAACTAATTTACCCCTTCCAAAATCCTGAGCCGGCCTTTGAACATTTGAACTGCGATTGAATTAGAGATTGATTATGGCAGTCAGTGTTTGTGTCATGAGGCTTTGAGGTTTTGATGGCACTAAACAATCTTAACAAAAGCAAGTATTTAGCGTGACTTTGCCTAAAATGACAGATTTTTAGGGAGCTTCCTCTCATGCAGTAATTCTGTGTGTTATTTCAAACAGCACCACTAAAATTGTCATTCCTCCTAACATTTTAGGCTGGAAACTTTGCAAGTGTCCTTAGAAATGACTATTTCACAGTCTTGTATTTGGATCTGGGTGCCTTTGGTGGTTCTAACCCATATGCTGCTGGGAATCCTCAGCCAGAACTGGGTGATAAAATGTTTAGTACAGTAAAAGTCAATTTAATTCATTTGTAGGAAACAAAAGGAAAAAACCCAACCAAAACCAAACCCCAAGTTTAGAAGCAAAATATTCTGAAAAACAGACTTAGAATTTGAAGATCCAGAGAAAGCCTTAAAGTTTTTCAGGAATCAGGTCCTTATGTTTCTATTCCTTTCTCAGTGCACAGCACAGGTGTTCACTGAGGCTACATTTCCACAGGTCAGATTTGCAAAACAATCCTTCATGTAGGTGCCTCACCAGGGGCCAGGCTTTGAAAGTGTGACAGTCAGATTTTTGAGAAAAAGGAGCTTTTCAGATCTGGACACATCTTTTGGCTTAAAATGAAAGCTGAGCATTTCAGAAAATAATTCTAGTAGAACTCTGCAAAACCAAGCCCATCGTACTAAACCCCAGCCACCAGATTTGATACATTTTAAATTCTTGCCCACAAAAGGGAGGCGTGAAGCACTGATCTGTTTGTTGGCTATGGAGCCAGAAGCTCCTGGGTATAAACCTTTATCTCTGTGACACAGCTCAGCTCACAACATCTTCCAGTTTTACCACAAGGAAATTTAGCTCTAAAGCATCAGTGGTGAGTCCGTTCTCATCAGCATCTTTGAGGAGGGGTATTAAAGTTTAAAAAGCTCTCAGCAGATCGAGCGCTCACAAACATTTACTGGTTTTTCCACGAGCGTGTGAAATTGTTTAGGAAAGCAGCCCCTGCTCTGAGGTTTGAAGTTGTCAGGAAGGGGTGACAGTGTCACTTTGCTCTGGCAGGGGAGCAGCTGCTCCCAGTCTCAGTTACAAGGCTGGTTCAGATGACCGAGGAGGATACACTGGACAGCTCATGGTTTGGCACCCAGACCTAACCTAGTCATAAGCAAATAAAAACCAGAACATTTTAGAAAGAAGAACTGATTCATATGGATTTTCCAAATGTAATCTAATAATAAAAAGTCTAAGTAAATATTTCAATTATTTATTCATAATCAGTCTAATGAACACTTCTTACAGTGGTCCAGGAGACCTCCATGAGGCTGAGCTTGCCATTCGTCTTTGCAGAAATGTTTGAGAGAAGCAGAGTCAGTGACAGCGTTGGTGTGGAATCATTCAGCAAGGCCAATTATGCCTTATTTGCCAATTAATAATTGAATCGCCCAATTTAGTTGCCCTTATTTGCAACTAAATGAATTATTATTAATTAATTATTAATTTGGTTGGCAAGGGACTCTCAAGTTTTCTAAATTATGGAATGAAATAAATGTAGTTTTTTTCCACCTGAAAAGAAAGCCTTTCCTTTCTAAATCTTCTCCCCCAAAAGACATTTAACATCATTGAAAAGGTACCTGAGCCCAATAAAAAAATTGCATTCCTATTTTTAAATATTAACTTGAATCAAGGGCACAGTAGGTATTTTGATCACCTGACTGAGTAGCAGCTTATCAGTGCTGTTGTGAAACAGCTCTAAAACTTGCCAGACACTTGTGATTCTTTGGAATTGCATAACTGCAGACTTTGGTTATGTAATACAATTTTGTCCAAATCCTAAGTGAAGTGCAGAATTTAAGCAGAAAGTCTAACATGTTAAAGTAATTTTTAATGATGGGCATTTACATGCCATAGGGTATTTATTCTTCGTCGTGTTCTATGGTCCTTGAGAAAGGTTTGATTTATGTAAAGGTGTTCTTCAATTTAGTGCTGTAAAATTGATAAGGAAACCTATTCAGGGCTTGGTTTTGTGCAGTGTTCACCATCCTGATCCTGATTCAACAAGGCACTGAAGCACAAGCTGAATTTTCAGCCCTCAGGTAACACATAACCTCTTATGTGTCAGTAATATTGGAATAGAAATACACTTAGAACAGAAATACTGCCCCTGGCATTCCTGCTGAAGCACTGATAAGCTAAACAAAGCACTTTTCAAAGCCTAATAACCGGATGGGATTTGTAGCATAAACAATGCTCCTTGTTAGTCACCAGTCCCCAGGGCATCTTCCTCACTTTGTTACAGATAAATTAGTAACAAATGAAATGCTGTGTGTGATTTCCTGCCCTGGGTATGCTGTGTGCTCGCGTGCCAGTGTGAGAGCTGTCATTTATTATTTATCCAAGAATGTATTCACGTCCACAGTGTGATTTAATTACTTATTAAAGGTGCCAGACTGGCAGATGCAGAAGCTGGAGCAGTTTGGTTGTCCAGAGAAGGTGGTATAGGCAGTAACATCCTCTGCAGGATGTTCACTGCTTCACCCCAGTGGACTCCCCAAATCTCCAAGCACAACTCTTTCTCTCCAACCTTTTCCCAGGTTCTCTGCCCAACGTGTTAAATTCATAAAGGCTGCTAACAGAGATGTCAGTTAGTCCTGTGGTTTTTAGACAGGAATGTTGATACTCTGGAAAATGGTTTGAACACATTAGGTCAGTCTGTTTTAGCTGGGCCACTCAAGCACTGGGTTAGTACTGACAGAGGTGAAAGCCCCCCTAAGAACAGCAAAAGATTTTATTTGCAAAGGTGGAATGAGCCCAGAAGGTTTCCGTCTGTTTGCCAGGGGCTGTGTGCACAGCACTGTGGCTCTTCTGCAGCCACTCAGGCCATACCACAGACACACTTGTCTTGGAAACTGCAGGTTGAATTCTGCACCGTTTCAAGAAACAGGATTTTGGGTCCATTTTTTATGTCACTCTAAGCCTGTTATTGCTCAGTTGTGCAGTTCAAAGCACTTCCACCACCCCCAGGCACAGCTGGATGCAGGACAGCAGGGAATCTTCGCTTACTTCCATCAGTATCCAGGCTTCAGTGGGGAAACCGAGATTTTATTTGGCCTAACTCACTGAATTTCACCAGAGAAAGGCTGTTAAATAACAGCAAGGTTCCCTTCACATAGCTCCAGAATATTTTGAGGAAGATAATGAACACAAGAAAATCCAAACTTTTGTGACTCTGTACATTAAATCAGTCAATCCATGATTGCCCCAAGCCAGCCATTCCTGTTGCCTCGCTGACATTTTGGTCCCAGTACATGCCTGAAAGTTGGAATCCTGGATCCCTTTTGTCTAATTGTAGGTTGGGCTTTTTTGGTGCTCGATCTTTGGTTGGGTCTGTAAAGCACAACTGCAGTGCCAGTCCAGCATTTGCTGTAATGAGCTCCTTGTTTTGGCCCTGGAGTTTGAGCTGGCAAACACTCCCGTGCCTATTTTAGTTTGCACAGTTGAATAGTCCCGTCAAAGCCAACAGGTCTCTAAGCAACCAACCACTGGCATTGCTGCATTATTAATTCCCAATTTTACAGATCCAGTTTCTTGATCTACTCCACAAAAGCCTGCCTAACCAAACATGGAGCCTGTGAGGTACAAAGACGGGGCTCAGGGGTGTGAAGGTGTGAAACACCTCTGGCAGTGTTCTGGAGCAGGGCCTACGTGATGGCCTTTGACACAAACTGATGATATTTGACTGAGATGTGGGCTTCTGGATCTGTAGGAAGCTTCACAGAGCACCTGTGACTGAATTCCATCCTGGAATGAGAGAGTGGGGGCTGCCGGATCTGTAGGAAGTTTCACAGAGTTCTGCTCAGCTGAGGAGCTCAGCTCAGAACCGCTGTGCCCCTGGTTCCTGTGCATGAGCAAAACAGAGCAGCTGCTGGTGGAGAGCAGCACAAAAGCAAGGGAGAAGTCTCTAAATGCAAAGACAAGAGTAATGTTTATCTTAAAAAATGATCCCAGTGCAAAATGCAATTTTGTTAGAAATGACAATGAAATATAATTGCAACCCCCTGGCAGTCTGGACAAGAGGGGCTCGACCCTTGCTGTGGGAGTTTGCTTTCCTTCTTTGGAATATGCCATAGCAAGAGAACCTTCAAACAGGAAAGAAAATGTGTTCAAAATTCTTTGGCAAACCGAAGTCTGTTTTCAAATGAAACCAAGAAAAATTACATTGATATAGAGATGATGGGAAATCTGAAGTCAGTTTTGACAGGTAGGTACACAATAACTTGTTTAATATATGAATGTTGCAGTATCAGGACAACTCCCACTCCACACACCTGGAGCTCTCCTGCTCTGTCAGCTGTGGTTGGGTTTGAGACACTGTTGTGTTATTCAATAGCAAGTGGTGGCTGGGGCATTTCCACCCAGTGTTTCTATTTGTGAACACAGACTCTTCTTCCACTAAAGAATACTTTTTAAATACTCCACTTAAAAACATGGCTTTTAGTGCTTTTCACACTAACTTTCAGATGTTGAGAAAGGAATACTCTTTAATAATTTAGCTGTTAATTTTCCATTTAAAAATAATGAACAAGTTACTAACATTTTATTTGGTGAATCTTCCATGCTGGTGATAATGTTTCCGAATAATAAGATAATGGTATATAATTGGTAAAATGGAACATAGAGTTCTGAAAATTACTTTGTTTAGAGAGATTAGAGGTATTGCCAGAATTAGTTTCCCTAGTAGTACATACCAGTACCCTGGCACAGAATTAAAGGGGTTACTTCTTCTCGGAAATTGAGTTTGTGATTCCCTGATCCTGAAAAAAACATGTTCCTGATCTTACTTGTGGATTAATCCCTGACTGTGGTGAGTACTGGAGGTATTTGGTGCAGTGAGGATACTCTCAGGATCAGAATCTTTATGGCACAAAACTGGGACACAAACCCACCTGCCAAACTGGTGCCTGAGGAGCCACCACATGGCCCCACCATCAGCACACCTGTGGGAACAGGATCCCAAAGCGTCACTGTGTTTGTGACCAGCACATCTCTGCCAGAGTTCATATCCCAGCGCTGCATTTTGTGTCCTGGGCACAAACTGAAATTGTATCTGAGACATTTAATACATGTGAATTTGCAGAGGGGCTGCTGCTGTGACACTGCCAGCAGTTCCATGATGTCACTTAACGTCAGCTGGATAATGCTGGAATTGCCAAAGCCCACTCTCACTTGTGACCTTGTTCACTTAAAAAAGATAAGGGTACTAAAATAGAAGTGCAGATATCAATGAGAAAGTAAATGAAAAGGCAGAAATAAAAAAGCATAGATAGGAGATGAACAAATGTTAGGGAAACAACCGAGGCAGCGAGAGGAGGAGAGGAAAGGGTGCAGTGCCAAAGTGGGGTTTTGCTGAGCAGAAATGATGCTGTAGAGGTGTAAATATTTTATTCTGTTCAAGTCACTGTTCTTAAAAGTTGCCAATTCTGAGATGTTTCCCTGAAATAGGTGAGGCAGATCATTCCTTAAGGATGTTAACCATTTCTCTCTTGCTGGATGAAGCCGAAAGGTGCAATTACAAGATCTGGTCAGGGTCTCTTTTGTAAATGTAGGCCAGGAGCTTTCCACCTCCACCTTTTCCACTGCTTTGTCTCCAGTATAGCTTTTTATGGAATTTAACGAGATCTCACAGATTCTGGCTCTGTGGCTCTATTTCCATCTTTTCTGTTTCAGTTTATCAATGCCTACCTCATTGGCCCATGATGAACCTTAACTATTATTTGTAAGAGGAGTTGTTATTTTTTTCTGAAACTATTGTAGTAAACAATATTATTATTCTGTGTAAAAGGTGTGGATGCATTTGCACTCTGTGTATACACACTCACTGTATCACACGGGCTAAGATTATCTGGAAGTCTGCAACCAAGGAGCCCAGAAATGATTCCAGTCAAAACAAAATTAATTATAAAAGACTAGCAATGCCAGCCCAAACCTTCAGAGTTTTAATGAGATGACTGTTTCTTACCAGCATTAAATCTGTGGGGATAAGGAAATGTTCACTGAGTTAAGATGTGCTAAGAAAAGTGTAAAGAAGAGCATAAACGGCTCAGGAATTTCAGGAATCCCACTGGCTTAAACAGTGTTTTATTTAAAGCAAATGTTCTCATAGTTGAATGACTTCCAAGAAGGGCCTCAAGTGATGAAAGTATTTCCGTCTAATGTGAAAATACTTGAGAGATGCTTATTCCATGTGAAAATATTGCCACCTTTCAGAAAAGCCTGAATACAAGACTCCTTTAACGAAGATACTCTCAGACGAGGTATTAATTCTCAGATTATACAAAATATCCAGAATTCCTACTATTTTGATAACGAACAGATTCTAATGACTTTCATCTCCTATAGCAGCCAGGGAAAATATTTCAGGGTATTTCACAAAATAGATACTTCAGTAACAGAGTGAAAAATTTTACATTCATCATCCTGACACGGCTCCCTTTTCCCTCAGGGCATAACTGACCTGGAAAGTACCACTGAGCATCTGCAGGAAAAGCAGTGGGGAAACAAAACCTGTAGAGACCAGCAAGGCACTGAGAGCCTTCAGCCAGTCAAACAACTCCAGTTCACAGTAGTGGCTTTTTAATTCCTATTTGATGATTTTTAGATGTTCAGTTATGCTGAATAAACTCCATTTAAAAACTTCTAAATTGGCCACATTTGGAGAATAAACAGATAGTCAATGCTTTTTGCATGAAAACAGAGTAACTTCCAATTCACAGCTTGACTCAAAAGAAAGTGGGAGTGTATGTGGCAAGAAGGTGCCAGAGCTTGTGACAGGGTGTGAAGGGATGTGTGGCCCAGCAGGTACCAGAGCACTTTGTATTGTGTCATAATTCATTGCACACATCTTGGGAATTGGTTTGATTCTGGTTTTTGCATCTAAAAATTCAAATGTGCCTCAGTACTACAGAACGCCATGGGGCTTATTGGATGCTCCTAAAGCTTTTGAAAGATGCTCAGGAAGTGCAGACTTCCCGAAATCAAATCAATTGAGCTACTAAATTTGTTTGAAAAGCGGAGGAACGTTTTTAATCTTGTTTTCTAATGGCAAGCAATGTGCAAGTACGTAACTAACCACCAAGGGTCAGTGTTTGGTGTTTTTACATTCTGACATCTTTGTTCCTAGGTGCTTAGAAAATCCCCTTTAGATGCAGTCCTGTAATTTTTTAAACTACCAGGGAGATGCATATGTGCCATACAAAATATGGGAAAATTCAAATGTCCTAGGTATGGGGCTTTTGTCAGCCAGCTACCAAGTCATGTCTGAATTGAGTATTGTTCATATTCCTGGATATAATGATGTAAGTCCCATTGAAATTAATAAAAAAACACCCTAGGAACTGGATTTTATTTTTATGAATAGCAATTAAATTATTGTAGCAAATGCCATTCTTCTGTTTTGTTAAGAAAGTTAAGACAGCCCTCACTGAGAGATTGTCAGGTGCTTTGTCAAGATGGCAAGGGATGCACTGTCAAGAGGAGTGAACACATTTAAAATAAGTTCCCGTTGAGAGAAGTAATTTAACCTGACTTTAAAACGTAGTAACGGTGGTATCAGCCATCAGGAGATTGAGCTGCAGTCCTGACGTCAGGTGCAGGCCTGGCTGGCCTCCCCCATTTCTAGGATGTTAATATAGGTCATAATCCTTGATTGGCACAAACCCAGAATGTACTGACAGACATTCATACAAACTGCAGCTCACGAGGAAATCTCCAACCAGGCTTAAAAAATAAACCCAACCCACCTTACTCCACATAAGGCACAGAGATCCCTTTGTTCCCCTTCTGCCCCACGGCTGAGCTCCAGGCACAGCTGCCCAGTGCTGGAGAGTTTCCGATGTGCCCCTGCTTAGCTGTGACTTGAAAGATGTAAAAAGCTGGGCAGATTTCTGTGTGGAGCCGATTTCATTTCTCTGTGGACGCAGACGAACCCTTGCAGTGCTGACACTGGTCTGTCTGGGTGAGCACTCAGCCACCCGGAGCCCGTCTGACCTGGATGCAGCAGCCAGGAGCGCGCGGGTGAGCCGATCTCTCCTGACATAATCCCAGCTTACCCAACCTGCACAGCCTGCCGTGGTTTTACACGGATCTCAGCCACACGCCTTGCCCTGGCCAGTCTCTGTCACCTTTCCAGCACTGCCATCCCTTAGGAATAATTTCTGAGTGCTTTTGAATGAGGATCAACCCTGCATGGCCTCACCTGGCACCTCCATCCCTGCTCTGCCCAGGGCCCCGTTTTCCAGCTCAGCCCTGGATTGAGCAGTGCCACAGCCGTGCCTGTGCCTGGCCAGGGACACCTCGCGGGCTGTGACCTGGGGACTGAATGCCCAGCGTGACCCCAGAGCTGCCTCATCACCGTGCCCCTGCCCGGTGGCCACGGGACTGGGCCCGACTCTGGTCACCCTCACAAGGCTCCACCTTGTACTTCTGCTGCTGCCTGGTTTACGTAGCACAAACTCAGGGAAAAAAGGAGTTACCTGCACAAAGTGGATGAGGACAGTGTGTGAGAGGTGGAACCCGCAGAGAAAGAGCATTTGAAATCAAGCAGCTGAAATGCAGAATGTGTTTTTGTGAAATGGGCCACAAGAAAAGGTTGGTAGGAAGTGACACATGTTACAATGTGACGCTGCCTGAGAGGGAAAGTGCATAAAATTATGGCAACTACAAGGAAATAAGGAGGGATAAAATAAACAAAAGCTACTAGAAATTAAAAAAGAGCAAAAATTCTAAAACCCAAAAATGAGCATGCTAAAGAGTACAAATCCTAGCACAGAACTCTGGGGGATTTTACTGTAAAAACCTTTTATTCCTTATTCTATTTTTAATAAGGATTTATGTTAATCTTCCATGGCAACCAAATCTCTTTAAGAACCTTTGGTGAAGGAAACAGTAATAGGGTTTCCAGAAATCCAAGTCCACTCTCGAGTCTTTATCTGTTCTGGAAAACACTAGGAGGGGAAATAGTTATGTAAATACCATCATGTCATCACCACAATTTTAACCTCCGTGAGGCAAAGTAAAATCAGTAACAGAAAATTAGAGTATGTATCTTGAAGAACAGCCAAAAAAGAGCAGATGCTGCCTGAAGCAGTTATTATTCAAGTTATTTAGTCCATGCTTAGGCTGACCTAAACACTGATGGGTTTAATGCCATCCTGTGCACTTCAGTAACAACAGGCAATACAAAAATGGTCATAAAATTGAACCCTAACAAAAAAATTGGTTCAAATCAATTAGTAAAAGAGGCTGGTGGAGGGAAAATTTAAATAAGTTCTTGTTCTGGAAAAGGACAGAATAATCACATCTTCTTAGCGTAAGGTACTGAGACTTTTCTCTGGAGTGTCTGAGGCAGGGTGCTGTAGAAGACAGGATCCTGGCTCAGGCATCCACAAGATCTGATTAACTTCTTCCTACGAAACAAACACGGTATTTTCTGAAACAAAAAAAAGATCAAACAAAATAAGTACTCGTACGTTTCAGCTATTGTGCAGTGAACTGAGCAAGATGAAAAGGACGCGTGTGGTGGGGTTTGATGTGCTGTGCAGAGCAGGGCTGGATGCGGAGCCTTGGCTGCGAGCCCTGGGCTCTGCCAGGGGCAGGAAGGAGCTGCTCTGCAGGAACAGCTCACACCTCGCTGGTAGGTGAAGGCACCGGAGTCTGCTGGGCTTTGGGAAGTACTGACAGCAACCTCTGAGCCTGAGAAGAAAAAATGACAATATGAATCAAGAGTAGGTAAAACTGCCGTAGCCCTTCTCGATCCATCCTTTTGGAAGGGGGCACGTTTTCCACCTCTAGAAAGGTTAAAGCAGTTGCTCCTCACGCCCGTGCTTAAGCGCTTTCAATCCCTCACGTCCCCAGATAATTTAATTGGTATCTTCGCCTCACTTAACAATTTTTTTTAAATTAACTATTTTTTAAGCAATCCTGCATCCTGCTCTGACAGCAATGTTTGTGGCGGTATAGGTACACTGACCTACCTACACCTTAAGCGCAGGTAATTCTGCACCAATCCAGCAGCTCTTCACCCGTGACCTCCCCGGGCCGTCCCTCCCCGGCCCGCGGCAGCGCTGACAGCCGGGGCGGGCTGTGAGGAGGCAGCACCCGCCATGTTGGGACGGAGCGGCGCCTCCCGGGCGGTGCGGGGGGGATGCGGGGGCCGCTCTCGGCCCAGGAGCTCACTCCGGGTGGGTGACACAACCGCGCTTCGCCCACGCGTCACCCCGGGGCGGGTGACACGTCCCGCGGCGGGTGACACGAGCCTGACTCGCCCCCTCACGGAGGCGGCGCGGCCGTGAGGGCGCCTACCGCCTCCAACGGGTCTCGCTGTGAGTGGCGCGAGCGCACCCCTCCTCCGCTGTGATTGGTCAGACGCGCTGTCACTCCTGGTCTCTGAGCGCAGGGGCGGGCGCTGAGTGGTCGGCGCTGGCGGCGGCTCCGCCCCTTGGGGACGCGCGGGCGGAGCGGAGCCACGGCCGGAGCCGCCGGAGCGGGGGCGGCCTGAGGGCCGGGGGGACGCGGTCGCTGCCGCCGCCACCGCCACCATGGAGGTGAAGTCGGCGGACCCGCTGCTCTGCGACAGC
>VZTA01008482.1:63785-133394 GCA_013398855.1 Mohoua ochrocephala | reverse complement strand
CCTGTGGGTGAGTGGCGCGGGGGTTCTGCCGCCTCTGGGGCCCCTCGAGGACAGGGAGGAGGCGCCAACGGCGG
Source organism: Mohoua ochrocephala (assembly GCA_013398855.1). Taxonomy (NCBI): domain Eukaryota; kingdom Metazoa; phylum Chordata; class Aves; order Passeriformes; family Acanthizidae; genus Mohoua; species Mohoua ochrocephala. Next base: position 133,320 of record VZTA01008482.1, on the reverse strand, counting down.
GGGGCTCGTCCCTCCATCCTTCTCTCCATCCCTCCGTCCACCCCTCCCTCCGTCCCCGCCCGCGGGAGCAGGAGCAGGAGCAGGAGCTGCGGGTGGGTCGGGCACGGCCGCGGTAGTGGGGGCTGCCCGGGACGCGCTGCTCACAGCCAGCGAAAGGCTCCCGCGGCACCCTCGAGGTCTGGATGTTGTGGTTGGAATATCCCGTGGGCCCAAGTGCGGCTCCCCAGTGGTGGCTTCAGTGGGGAAACTGCTCGGCAATTAACAATATTAATAAATAAATGCAATTAATTTGAATTGACAGGCGCAGAAACCTCAGAGTATGTCATACCGGCTGGTTAAAGCGTTCATTAGTCAGGCACGCCACACCTGGGTGTGTGATGTTACCTGTGCCAGAGGCACCTGTTTGAAACTGTGGAGTTATTTAGGTTGAAAAAGACTTCCAAGGTCATCGAGTACAGACATGTTTGTTAAATTCATCAATCACTCTCGCTGCTTCTTTATCTTTCTCTCCAAGCTTCTTCTGTGACCTTGTCTGTAATTCTGGTCTTGCAGGTGCAGTAATTTTGGTGACAGGGAGCACTGCTAAATAAAACTTCTGCGTGAAATCTTGGCAGGGAAGGTCACAATTACCTGTGTGAAGGGTTTCTCTAGAAGTAGCAGGTGTTTTGCCTCTGTGAAGTGTAAATCATGGAGAGAAGGGAGTGTTGTAGAATTGTAAAAATCCAGCAGTGAAACTGGTAAAAGTAACAGGAACAGCAGCCAGAGTAGGTGTTTTTAATTTCCGTGTGGCAGTACAAAAGTGCTGATGAGTTAAAGTCTGCAATAAATCACTGATAAACAATTTCTTCCTTTCTTTTCCTCCCTCCATTTTCCTTTTAGTGACATTGTATTCTCCCAATGTTTTGTCGGTCTCTAGAATTTTGGTTGTCTTATACTTACTTCTGTCTACTTAGGTATCTTTTGTTATTTAATCTTTCTATTTTATTGGGCTCTTTAATTTTGTGTTTTCCCCTCAATAGTCAAGTAAGAACAACTCCATCATGATTCAATGGCAAAACAAATCACTGCATTCCTGAACTCCTTTGCAAAATCTTGTCAGCATTGCTGAACTCTATTATTTTTTTTTCAATTCCTGCTTAAAATTTTCTTAGCCTAATTCCCGTTTATGGTATCCTCACAGTGCATAGCTGTAATTACATCATGAATCTGAACTGGCCTTAAACTGAGCAATTGTGTCAGTGTAGAGGAACATCCAACCCCGTGTTCAGGTTTTCTATACAACACTCAGCAGATGCATGTTTTTAGATTTAGCACCCTATTTCTCAGGCCTAGTTTACAACTTAGAAACTGATTGTTAACACCAGGATGTGTTTGAAACATCCTTTCACAATTTGAGCTTCAGTGTGAATAATAGGGAAGAAAGTGATGTGGGGAGAGGGGGATGAAGTGTTCTAGGTTTGGAGAGAAAAGGGTTCTGCAACTCTCTGCTTCTAATGGTTTCTCAATTTGTTTATTTATTAATGGAGCAAACAGATGCTTACAATTCTCTGTGTTCTGCTGCCAGATCTGGCACTTTTCTATTTTTATTTTACCAAATGCTATATTAGAAAACATGCTGTGTCCAGAGGAGAAAGGGAAAATTCAAATGAAAATGTTACCTATTGGTTCTGCATCCCAGGTGTCATTGAATTTAAAGTCCTGAGGATTTTGCAGGAAAAACATAAAGCAGTTAAATTGAATTATAGGAGTAATGTTTATGAATACCCATGAAAAATTGACTTGGGTAATACCTGCTAAGGTGGAACTCCCAAGTCTGTAGCAGAAACAATTTTCTAAGTTAGTTATTTTTCCACTCTGTGTAGAGGAAAAGTTAATTGGATGTTTTTCAGTGCTGTACTGCCTTAGCCTCCAAACCAGGGACTGGATGTATAGCAACGTCTTAAATTGGAAACTTTTTCCCCTGTAAATGCACCACTGCTTGGCACTGGCACCACTGGTAATGTTCATTCTGTCCAGTGGTTGACTTATTCTATTGATATTCTTGGAAACAGCATGGGAGTGTGTATTTTTCTTTTAGAAACTCTTTGATTACTCTATGAAACCTCTGTCCCTCGTGTGTGTAATCTGGGTGTGAAATGGAGAAACTCAAGCCCTCACTGTCAGGTGAAATTGAGGGCACACCTTCCCCAGGTGGATGGGCTCATTTCTGCTGGGCACTCTCAACACTCGTGTTTCACCTACAGATGTTGGGTGGTAGAGCCACAAAAGGAACTTTTCAGCTGTATTTTGTGAACATAATGGCTCTGTGGCTGAGAGAAGAACTTCTGCTGCAGCAGCAAGAGGCAGGGTGCATTTGGGGTGGAATTCACGGAATGGTTTTCAGCCTGAGTAGCAGCATATCCTTGGAGCTATAGTTAGCAAAACTGAAAAAATGAGGGAGAAAAGAGCACTGCTACAGTCCTGGAGTCTGTGGCTTCTTTTTCCAACCTCCTCCGCACGCCTGCCACTTTCATTGGTTTTGCAAGAACAGTTAAAATCTGTTTTGATGAAATGATCGGGCTGGCATAAGGTTTGGAGAACCCATAATTAATATTTCTACTCTCTCATTATTTCTAGGTCCTTATGTGACTTTCAGATATGTAGAGAAACCCAGACTGTCAGTCCTGCTTTTTACTTAATTTTAATTAGCTGTTTCTATTCCGGGAGATGGTGCACAAAGCAGTATTGCATGTCAGGGTTTTTTAAGGCTTTGTTTATCTGCTCTAACAGGCTCAGGTGAAAGGGGAGCACCTGTGCTTAGCAATTTCCTTGCTTTATGAGGGATATACCCAAATGGCAGCATCACAATATTGTGCCATAAAACTCTGGATTTTGGGAAGCTCAGCCTGGAATGTAAACTTTGGTGCCCCTGCTTGTGCTGAGGCTGCTGGAGTAGTAGAAGCCAGTGCTCTCAGGCATAGCAGCTTTGGGCTGTGGTGTTCCACTTAATCTTTTATGTAACCTACGAGGGATTACTGACTTCTCACTTCCTGTAAGGCAGGATTTAAACCCACTTTTTAAATTAAAGGAAACAAATGGAAAAAACCCCTTGCTCTGCATATTTTTTCTCTTGGCTTGATTCGACTCTTTTTGAAGGAAGCAAACAAGTATTCAGAACTATGGTCACTCTTTATAAAAACAGAGTGGGCAAAAACTGCCTCAGATTCTCACAGCTGGAAACTGCTTTTCCAGGTAGCTCCATTTCCCAAACACAAGGTCATTCACCAGGAGGTCTGAAGAAGCTTGTGTTGCACAGGATGTTTGGGAAAGCCCTCTTGCAGAGGGACAGGTAATTCAGGACACTGTAAATGCAGTAAGTTTAAGAAGTCAATTTCTGCAGTGGACAGGGTTTGTAAGTATCTGTATTTGCTCCCATTCCATTCTATCTTCTAACAGTACTAATAATGAACTTTCTGTTTTGTTTATTGTGGTAAAGAAGGCTCTTATTTTCTTGAGTAACCGTGATGAACTGACATGTGTATGGAAATGGCTCTCTCATCTAGAATAATTAGTTCTGAGCTGATTGTCTTTGGAGGAATAAAATGTTGCAATTCTAAATATACAGGTAATTCTGTCAAAATGTTAGCTGTAAGCTTGGGGATAGCTTGGAAAAAATCCCACAATATCTAAAACAGAGAAACATTTTAACATTGGGGTAATCCCCTCCTATTTCTATCACTAAATTCTTGTAGCAAAAGACTGGAATTTTTTTATCCCCCATCAACTTTCACACCTTATTCTGATGCTATTTTTTGTTTAGGTAGTTACGTCCAGAACTAAGCACTGCAACATAATTTGAGAGCTGGATAAATATGACTTTAATCTCCCAAGATATCTTTCCATAATCTGATTTACAATAGAAGGCCTAGCATGAAAAAACAGAGCGTGGGTGTTCATACCAACTTTTTAAGCTACAAGTCATAACAGTCACAAGTGTTGAGATAATTGGGTCGGCTTAATGTCTGCGTGGTTCAAAAAGGATTTCAAGTAGAAAGACATCTTGCTAAATGCTTGTGGCTTAAAGGGGAGAAGGAAGATGGCAGCTGATTTATTGTCTACTGAACTAAACCTCTGTGGTTTTTCCCCTGTTTTAGCTGCAGACGTTCAATACAGCTGCACCCTGCAGAGATGTCCAGGACCTGACTAGCGGGGTTGCCATGGCTCAGGTGCTTCACCAAATGTAAGTTGATTCTTCAGCTGGAAGAAGAGGGATTTAATTTCCTCAGGTTTTTGTGTTTGACGGACGTAGTTGCTTTTAAAGTAGGCAGAAATTCAGAGTGGACAGTTTATAACAGAAGATAGGTTATGCCTTTGTATTGCTGTTTTGGGGATGATATAATAGTTGAATAATAACATGATGGAAAAGATGATAAGAAGATATACAAATACTGCAGTATTAAATTCATATTTGGGGATAATTGGGCAAGGATGACATTATCTTTTTCACTTTTCCCATCAGCACTATTTCCATGCTTCAGGCAATATGTTCCTCTTTGGAATGAGAAACTAAAGGTTCCAAAGGCATGGCTTTGTATTCTTTTCTTCCTGGAGTTGCTCAATTAATTTAGATTAAAGTTCTAGGTTTTAAATGACAACCTATTATTCATGTGGAAAAAAAAGAATTGTAAAACTTCAATGGCAATTAATAGTGAGGAATATTTTACTTCTGATTAGCTGTTCTATTGGTGTGATGAAGATTGGTACTCTGAGTGAAATTTGCATAGAGGGTTGTAATGCAAGTCTTTTTTTTGAAAGATTATCATGCTACAAGTCACCATGGCAATTTTATTGTTATTGTTGGCCCAGATAATTGAAGAGAAGTCTGCATTACCACCTCAGGTTCAAAGTGCCATTTTGTAATTATTAAGAAATGACTTAAACACCATCACAACCCACGTTCCCAAAAAAACGAGCTCAGAAACCCTCCTGTCTGTTTGTAAAGATTTTAAATGTACTTTTTAAAGACAGAGCTGACCCTTTTCCTGGACATGGCAAAAATTGATTTAGGGTTTGCTGAGGGTTGCTTCCCATGCATTTGGGTATTAGGCTGCCACGTGCTTTGGGCAAACTTTTTAAGACCAAGTTGGTTCATGTGCAAGTGGGGATAATGATTGTCCTTTATTAGGTGCTTTGAGACCAGTGAATAAACAGTGCACTGTCAAAGTTAAATATTGTTAAATATGCTGTGATTGTACTGCTTGGCAGCTCAGTGTGTGTAAACACCTCCCTCAGCAATTCATCCTTGTTTGTGCTGGCAAAGTGAATCCCCTTCTGCCCAGGGGAACCAGAGACATACAAAATATACCAAATGCCACTAGTTTAAAGTGTTTTATTAATAAGTGCCTTTGACAAATTGTAGTAAATGTTAGTTAGTCCAGCCTACAGGAATAGGTACCAAACATAATGTCAGCACTAGCCAAAAAAAAAGATGTTTCTTTACCTCATTATGGTTACTTTATCAGGTAGAAATATTCAGCATGACAGAGGCCTTCACATCCTTGTGTTGCAGCCACAGCTGGCTCAGGCACACGGAGAAATTCTCCCAGCCCTGGAATGTGCCTTAATGCAGCCAGCAGGATAGAAATTTCCTGTCACATAAGTTTACCTTGCAATCTCCAGGAATTCATGCCTCGTTAGACACTGGAGTTCAGCATCAGATGATTTAATGCTGGGAATTTCCTGTCTTATTTATTTAAATCTGTGCTTATTGATTAATCGTTTAATTTTGTTTCAGAGATGTTGCCTGGTTTGATGCATCTTGGCTCAATCGCATTAAAGAAGATGTTGGTGACAACTGGAGAATAAAGGTATTTAAAACTGGAGATAGTGAAGTTTGTGGGTTTGGATGTTGTGGCTGTCCTGAGATCTGGCAGTCCAAAACCTACAGAATTAAGCTCAAGCTTTTTGAGGATGTTTTAAATGAGCTTGAACTGTCTGTTGATAGATGCCTTACAGCACTATTGCATGGGGATTTTCTGTTGTGATAGTTCTCTTCCTATGTCCCCCCATAGAGCTGCCTTGTAACTATTTTATTAGAAAAATGACTATTTGATTTAATAAAAAGTAAAATTTTTAATAAAATTGTAACCCTGTCTTTCATGTACAACCACTAGTCCAGTAATTTGAAGAAGATACTGCAAGGAATTATGGACTACTATCATGAGGTACGGAAAAACAAATTTATTGTTGTTGTTCTCATCATTAAACATGATGATTATTGCTCCCCTTGACTTTGCCAAGTAGGAAAAAAAGCTGTAATTTGTTTGGAGGACCTTTTAGGCAGAAAGTGTATGATAATTATCTGTTAAGTGGGAGGTTCTGAGTGAATATAAAATTAATTTGAGCAGGTGTGTTTTAGATAAGGCTCTCGGAGTATGATCTGGGAACCACATCTCTGCCCAGGTGAATGTTGAAAGGACTGAGCTGCAGAATCCTGTTGACTTTTGTGTGTGCATTCATGTTTGCTCTTGTATAGAGAAGTTTTAATCCTTTTGTACACAACAGAACAGACTCAGCAACCCCAGTGTAGGTTTTATGATCTTCACTTGGAAGCTGGGAATTCCAAGGTAGGAATCCTCCTGGACACAGTAAGGATCAGTTTGTTCTGTGTCATGGAGGGATGAGTACAGTAGCCAGAAAAGGCTGCTGTATTTCGAGTTTTAAAAAGAAAAACTGCTGAATTTTGTATGTATTGATTTGATTACGGTTATGTAATGGGTATGGTCTAGAAAAACTTGCCAGATCTTGTTCTGGCTTCCTGGTCTCACCTTGGCTGAGCTGTGTGACACCAAGTGCCAGGCCCTGATGTGCTGCCGGGTCTGAGGATCTCTGGCAAGCCCAGAAGCAGAACTTCTTTAAGCTCGTGAGGAGCTTTTTGAAGGATGTGGAAGCAGCTCCATCTGGAAGTATTATTAATTCCTTCTTTCGTTATGTTGGTAAAATAAATGAGTTCTCTAATATTTGAGAACTGTCCCAATCACTGTTACTGTTGCCACTTTTTCTTGTAGGAGTGCTCAGTTAACTAAATCTGGTAACAAACTTACTCCTAGGGCATTTTCTCTGGCTGGCTCACTGAGTCCAGATTTCCTACGTGATACCAGATTTTCATGTTGTACAAAAGCGAGAGTCTACTTTTTCTCTTAATTTTTAAATTTTTTTTTTTCAGTTCTTGGGTCAGCAGATTGCAGAAGAGCTTATTCCAGACTTGACCCGGATATCTGAGAACTCGGATCCCACTGAACTGGGCAGGCTCCTGCAGCTTATTTTAGGTTGTGCAGTCAACTGTGAGAGGAAACAAGGTAGGCACTACCTTCACCTGCTCAATGAACAGCAGACTGCCTCAGGTGATGGCTAAGGTGGAAAAGATGTAGAAACGTCTCTTTCTTATCCATCACCATTGTTAATTTGCTGAATGCCTATTCTGAAACTGGAGTTCACTTAAAAGCAGAAATTGTATGAGAGGTACCTGTGAATAAAACTCAAAACTTTGTTCAGAATAAGTGTAAAAATATGGTCTGAAGTGTGTTTGGTTTATTGATATTGTTAAAATATGTACCAAGACCTAGAACTTCCTATTCAAATGCAAATCTAGCAAAATTAAATTAAACCCTTAAATTAGAAACTGCCTCTTCTCTGCCTGCAGAGGCTCAAGATTGAAGTGTTTGTTTTCTCTCCCCTTACCACAACTAATCCTTCTTGCTCTGATGACATCTCTCCTTAGGCAGAGTATAAATTTGTCCAGTTAAGAGTTTATAATCTTTTGTGCTTATCTGCCATATTACTGGATACTGGTGATGTGGGTTAATGGTAGTCCTCTGTGTAAAAAGACCACTGCCTGTTTTGAGGGAGCTTTATGGATAACAGTTTCTTCTGGATCTTTCTATCGTGTTATTCAAACCATTGAGATGAACATTGTCGTGAGTCACTACAAATTCTTTTTCACAGAACACATACAGAATATCATGACCCTTGAGGAGTCTGTTCAGCACGTTGTCATGACAGCCATTCAGGAGGTAGGTAACAGTTCATAGCCTGATGCTGTCAGTTGAGAAGTCCAAATACCTTTTTGTTGACCTTTGTGAATTCTTTCATGCAAGCAAAGGTCAGGGAAGAGTGTAAGTACTTTCCTAAATTATTTGGGAGGTTCAGGGCCAAGAAACCCTAAACCCCAGCCAAAGGGTTTTGATTTTACACTCGTGGTGCCCAAACATACAACAAATGCTTAAGATTTTTTTGTTCCACACAAGAAATGTATACAGTTGCCAACCACTGATTATACTGGAGTTAGATTCTGAAATTTCTATCCCAGTGTTGTAGTCTTGGTGCCAGAGTTAAGCTGATTGTGTTTGTGAGGCTGCATTGTTCTGACAGACCATTCCAGCCTCTGACTTAGAAGCTTGCAGCTGCATCTCTTCTATTTTTGTCATGGTGTGCTCCTCCTCCTGTCTTAATTTGTTCTTGGTTGGATCATCTCAGTGATCCAGCTCACAGCTTAGCTCTGCAGTCAGTGGCTTTTGAGAGCTTCAGGACTGTGAAGCAGAGTGTGGAGAGAGGCAAAAACTAAATACTGACTTTGAAGAAAAGGTGTGTAACTGCACCCTCATCAAGGTAACAGTGGAGTTGGTAATAGGCTTTATAACTTAGATTTAAATTGACTCTATAAAGTAAGTAAAGGTTACACTGTTGGTGTCCTGTTGGTAGAAGTAAGTCCCTAAACCTTGTGTTTGTTGTCTTCTCACTAATTAAACTTTCTAAAAGATCTAGAAATAATTGAGTAATTCCTGAGCGAGGAGTAAAGCCCTTTAATTGTTGGTAAATACACACTGTACATCTTTGTATTGGACAAGTAATGTTCTCATTGTTTGTTTAGTGGCAATTAATGGGACACAAAGAAGTGTGATAACTGTTAAATTAATTGAAATCCTGTCTTCTGGTTCAGTCCAGTTTGACTGACTAGGGGGTGGCAATACCTTCAACACATCACACATTCATCCAATACAATGTTACTGACAACTTTGATTAATTTCGAGAGGAGGGAGGTAAAAAATCATCCTACTGTAGATCCGTTTAAATCTTTTACCAGCCATGAGATGAGGAGGAGTATTAATAATCTGTTTTGATGTATTGAAGGGATGCAGTAACACCATGGAAAATACAGTTGGTACTCAGTAGACAGTGAATTTACAGATCTATAACCTCTAATTTAACTTTTTTGCTGTGGCCTCTTTCTGTAGCTCATGAGCAAGGAAGTAACGAGTCCTTCCCCGTGTGATGCATCAAGTGAAGTGGAGCAGCAGGTAACTGCCTGATCTGTGTTGCTGTTGTAGATCAAGCCAGAACAATAAGCTGGTATCTTGCCATCCCTTAAATGAAGTAATGCTGGTTTTCAGTGCTACTTAACTGAAAACTTCAGTGTTATTCTATAGCTTCTTCAAAAGCCCCACAGTGACTGCTGTGTCATCTTCTGGCATGGGGTAAAACTGGTCAGTGCGAGCCTACGTTGCAGGAAGGGTTAGGGGTGCAGCAAGGCTCAGCCTTGTCAGGCTGAGTGCTTCAGGTTATTTTTAAGGGGTTGTGAAAGTTCCTGATAATTTGAACCCTACAAGGTGTTGCACATAAAATGAACTTGTCTTTAAAAGGAGCTGCCCATAAAGAAGCATCAGTATTTCTATTCTGAGATGAAGGGTAGGAATTTGATTTAACAGGGATTTGGAAATGGTGACAGCACGAAAGTTCCTGTGTTTTGTTTTGTTATGCCTTTAGACTAAGTTGTTGTGTTTCAATAATTTACTTTCTACATCTGAGAGTCATTTAGAAGGCAAGTGAAACGAGCAGGGATCCTGATCTAGCAGAGCATATATAGGTTTGTGTGTCAATGTGTGCACCTAACAGCCTACTTAAATAATTGGTTTGAGCAATCGAGGCACTTTAGAAGCTATAACTGAGTATTTTGGATATGGGCCACTGTGATTGACTGCCTTATTTTTTGAAAGCTTAAAAAAGCCTTGGAAGACCTTCAGGAAGCACTGGCAGAAAAAGAGGAGTTGGCACAAAGATGTCAAGAGCTGGATTTGCAGGTAAGAAACAGCCAGTTGCTTATTTCTTTAATATGTAGTGGTGCTGCTATTGAGATGCAGAAATTCTGAAGGGCAAAGTGAATTTTGCATTGTTTAAATTTTTGGGAGAATTCTTAGCTGCTTGTGGGGGAAAAGGAATCATTCTGTGCTCCAAAATGCAAATACTGGAAAGAGTTTTCTGATGGAAGAGTAAGCCAAGGTCCTGTGCCAGCTTATCTCAAAGGTTGTCTTAGCTTAATGTTTATCCTTGGTAGCAGGTAGTGTTAAAACAATGTTATCATGGTTTTAAAGATTGCCCTTCTCATTTTTAGTCCTCTAGTCTTTTGTACTGTGTCCAAAAAATCCAGCTCATGTAATAAGCAGTAATTAGATTTAATCATAGGAAAATGATGCTGCTTCAATAGGGGTTGATGAATGACAAAAATTTGTAATTTTTCTAAAACTTGCTAACTTTTTCTCATACACAATTGCAACATGGAGGATATTTCAGGATAAAAATAATGAAAACTAACATATCCTTGCTGGCATTTTCAAACAACAATACTAATAGGCCTATTTTTGTTTTTAATGGATATAGCAGTTAATCAAGTCGCTCTTGAGAAAAAGGAGAGAGGACTTCATGACAATAAAGAGAAATTTGCATTTCAATCAACTTTTTAAAGAAAAAAAAAATCACTTTTCAGCCTCTCTCTTATAATCTGAGAATAGAAAGAGTTTTATCTGGAAAGGCAATTCATGTCAGGTTTGGCTCTGCACAAAGAGAACGTTTGGGTGGCATCTTCTTGTAGGAGCCAGAGGGCTGTACTGGCTGTGTGAGCCTCTGGAAATGAACACCCACAAAAGCAGAGGCCAGTTTTACATTTCTCACTGACAATGACAACTGAAAAAGTAGAATACTTGTGTCTAAAGCAGCTCAGAGCTACTTGCTGTGCCTAGGAAGCTATTGCTATAATTGAATTGATAGTTAATTTCCTTTTTCTCTTGAGGCAGTAGTAAGGCTTCCTAGTGAAAACAGAGATCTAAAAATGCTTGTGAGAAGAATCTGCAGGAGAAGTCCCAGATGTTCTCCTGTTTTCCATGGCTTTTCTTCCAGAACTCTCTATTAATTAATCATAGATGATGCAAAGCCAGTTGCCTGTAACATGGCATGGGACAGGTGAAAGGTGTTCAAGGGAAGGGTACTGCTGAACGTAAACAGAGGAGTTAATGACACCACAGCTCTGTAATACTGTGATGTGTCTTTAAAATCTCTCTTCCTAATTTGTGTTGACTTTGACACCACCTCTGCTATGTTGAAATAATAAAAAAGAAGAGAAGGCTACCAGAAAGGAACTGAGAAAAGATGTAAAACTTGCTCTGAGTTGTGTCATAGTTTGATTTTTAGGTTCTTTTAAGTCTAAGATGGGTGATGTTTTAGCATTATTCTAGAAGTCTGAATGTTATGCATGCTTAAGGAGTGGCTGACCCTTGAACAGGAGGCATTCTGCTGAGCAGGGCTCAGATATGCTCTTTACTCACAGGTGTTGGTGTGCATGTAAATAGTAAATGACATTTGGTACATAAAAAGGAGTGAACCTAGAAAGCCAGCACCTAATGAAGTGGTAGATTAATTACTGTTTGACTTCTACATCTGTTTGACTGATAGATTTTTAAAATTATGATCACGAATTGTTTCTTAATATTGCATACTGTAGATAATATCTGTTTAATAATGTCATCATGATGGTTTTTTAAATTTTATTTATTTGAAGCCATAATATTGACTTGACGCTTCTCATTTAAACTAATTCTTAATAAATTCACTTGTAAGGTCTCAGTCTTCCTTGATATTTTCCAAGAGTATAAGAAAGGTAGGTTTACTTTCTGATTCAGGAAAACATAACCCAAAAAGCATATTGTCCCTGTTTAAATGCCAGTGACTAACACACGCTACGTGCTCTTATGTTCGACAGGACGTTAAAATTAACACAGCAGCTTTCACTAGAAAAACTTGAAAGGTTCTATCCTCTTAATCCCTCTGGCTGTGAAGCTGGCTCCTGTCAGTGAAGTGTTGTAGCCCCTGTGCTTAGCTGTGGCACCGGGTAGCCGTGCGTGGCGCTGCCAGGGTTGCATGCTCCCCTGAAGCTGGCCAGGCTGTCCGTGCGTGTGCGCTTCGGCCCACCCCGCTTCTCGCAGCCATTCCCCGCTGAGCACGGCAGCCTGGGGGTGCTGGCCATGCCATGCTGCTTCTGGTTGTCAAGTACAGGCAAGATGGACACTTCTTGCACCACAATACTCAGAGTTTTTTGTACGGCGTCCATGGTGTTTTTAATGGAAGTACCGGTTTCTCTCCATATCACTTTGTCTGCCTTTTTACCGTGGTTTGAGTTACAGAAATTTGTCTTTTTATTTAGAGGGACTTTTCCTTTAGTGCTTCATAACTGTCATACACTAAAGCATCTGTATGCTCAAATGTGCTCTGTAAACTACATTCTAAAACTTCTAAACGCTCAGCCTTCTTCATAAACTAATTTGGTGATGTATTGCTGTCTTGCCTCAGTTCTTTGGACAGGTCTTACAGTGTTCATGCTGTTTTATCTGTGCTAGGTGGCTGCCCTCCAGGATGAAAAAAACAGCTTGATGTCAGAAAATGAGATTATGAATGACAGACTAGAGCAATTAGACGACTCTCTTGATGATCCAAATACTGTGGTTGCAAAAAAGTATTTTAGTGCACAGTTGCAGCTGGAACAATTGCAAGAAGAAAACTTCAGGTATGAAATTATTTCCCCCAAAAATCTCTCACTTGTCTAATGTACTCTGAAAATTTCTGGTACTCTTTGGGGATTTTCCATCTCAATTTCTTTTGCGTTAAAAGCTTTCTAGTGCTGTATAAGCATATTTTAAGGACAGTCCTTATATTTAAATAGAAAAAGAATCTGTTACTTGTTGTAAAAAGTATTAGTTTGTAATTGGCATAGCCCTTTAATGCTACCAAAAAAGGTGATGGAAGGCAGAAAAATGAGGGCTGAAATGATTTATGTGTAAACAGAACAAACCCTAACCCCCCCCAAACACCACCATGTGTCTCTACTGAACTGACTTCTTTCACATCTTAGCGTCCCTCTGTGATCCACATTGGGAAACAAAAATCACTTTTCATGGGATTCCTTCATATTGATGTGGTAAATTTGCAGTGTACAATCCCTTGTGATTTAACAGGTAGACAACAAAATGTTCCATGTTTACAGGGGAACATTTCTCCAGCTACTTAAATCAGTAGTTTTCCTGTTACCTTATTTATTTTTAGTAATTCTAGTACTAAATGAAACTGTGCAGTAATGGTGAGTTCCTAACAAAGGTCCTGGGTTTGATCTGGTTAGGCTTGAAGCTGCCAAAGATGATTATCGTGTCCATTGTGAAGATCTAGAAAAACAATTGATTGAGCTGCAACACAGAAACAATGAACTGACCTCTCTGGCAGAAGAATCAAGAGCCTTGAAGGATGAAAATGACATTCTTAGGTATGTAGCAGGTAGAGCTCCACACACACACAGTAGGATTTTATGGCTAAATCCAAGGATTTGTATTTAACAAGATTTTTTTTGAGGTGTTACTTCTGCAGATCTTACCTGCATGAGATCTTTGGCAAAGCAGAGGTGAAGTGCAGACTTTCAGGGAAAGGCTCCGTTGTTTGACAGGAATAGCACATGGAATTTGTCTGTGAAGCAGAATTAATGACTACAGAACTTAAGCTTCTTCATGTGGGACAGAAAGGGGAAGTTCTCATGTAGAAAAGAATGTATACAGCTAGAATTTTAACCTAACTTTTGGTGTCAGCATTCTAGGCCAGATTTAGGTTAGTGAGATCCTTAACAAAATGAAGATGAAACACACAGTAACCTTCAGGAGAATTTAATGTAACATTCCAGCTTGTGTAAACTGTATTAAATACCAGACCACCCAAGAAATATCCAAAATAAGTTGTATTGTGAAAGCAGATCTGCTGTTCATAAAACAATATGAATAAAACATGGAAAGAAAAGTGGTTTCAGGTGTTTAACTTAGTGGTTCTTAAATAACATCTGAAACAAATCCTAGCTATAGATTTTTTTCCATTATTTTCTTGTACCAGCTTCTGGTGAGATATGAATGCAGATAATAAACACAGATATTAAAATTAATTTTAAATTTATGGTCCCAATATTTTCTTACCATATAGATTTTTGTTAGTGGTCAGCTGACAGTTCTTGGTTGTGTCTGCCAGTGATCATTTTCACAGAGCAGCTGTGTTCTAATTCTTTATAATCCCCCAGTGAGAACATACCAGGTACCAGTGTTTTGAGATGACTGTCTAGCACAGGATATTGTGATGCCACAGAATTCCTTAGGGATGTTTGACCCACTAACCCTTGCTCATATTTCTGGCATGTGATTGTCAGTTTCACTTGAAGGTTGGCTGATTTCAGTTTTTATAAGCAAGTTCGTGTCGATTATACATTTAAAAATAAAGCAGTGAGATGTAACTGCTGCTAAGCCTGTCACATCTCTCTTTGAAAATTGTTTGTGCCAGCAGAGTTAGAGCTTTGCAATCTTTCCTTCTAATTGCTGTTTATACCTTAAGGGCCACTGCAGACAAGGCAAGCAAGCTGGAGTCAACAGTGGAAGTGTATCGGAAGAAGCTGCAGGATCTGAACGATTTCCGCAGGCAGGTCAAGTCCCTGCAGGAGACCAACATGATGTACATGCACAACACAGTCAGCCTGGAGGATGAGCTCAGGAAAGCCAACGCAGCACGAGCCCAGCTGGAAACCTACAAACGACAGGTAGTGCTGCACTTGTGTTTGAAAGGTTCATTTTTCCCCGGGTAGCTGGGAACACCTGAACAACCCTGCCTTGTCCCTTTGGAAGTTCTTACTGGTGAAAACTCCTTCGTGCCCTGCCATTCCCTTGTGGGTTTTTCCCTGTTTGTTAAACTTGCAAGCTTGACTGTAGTTGCTCTCTCAACTGATGTGAGAGTCCATGGTCTGCAGGTTTTTCTTCTTTGCTCTGACCTGAAGCAATCTGTGTGCCTGGGAGAGGTTGATCAGCGTTCCATGTTTACAGGTGTATGGAATCATAGAATGGTTTGGGTTGGAAGGGGACCTTGAAGATCATCTCATTCCACAGCCATAGGCAGGGACACCTTCCACCTTCCACTATCCCAGGTTGCTCCAAGCCCCATCCAACTGGACCTTGAACACTTCCAGGGGTGGGACACCCACAACTTCCCTTGGCAATCTGTGCCAGGGCCTCACCACCCTCACAGTAAAGAATTTTTTCCTAATACCTAATCTAAACCTGTTCTTTTTCCATTTGAACCCATTCCCCTTGTTCTGTCATTACATGCTTATGTTCTTATATTCTTATCTTCCTTCATGGAAGTTTAATTTTAATTTTTGTAGTAATTAAGAGAGTTAAATAAAAAACCAAAAAACCAACAAAACCTTCCCAAAACACATAGGCCCCCATCCCATCTCCTCTTCCCTAAGCTTGAGGGATCAACTGTTTTATTTTGCCTGAATTGGGCAGGGGTGACTGTTTTAAAACAGCTTGAAGCATCTTGCAACATTCCTGTGCTAAATAATGTTTTTATGAAAAGGTCCAGGAGCTTCATAACAAACTGTCTGAGGAATCCAAAAGAGCTGATAAGCTGGCGTTTGAAATGAAGCGACTTGAAGAGAAATATGAAGCTTTAATGAAAGAAAAAGAGGTAAGTCCCTTTAAGAGTTTATTTGAGCACCTAATAAATCTCTCTCGAATGCTCTGCTTGAGGAGAACCTTCCTGGAAGTAGTGCCATCATAAAAGTGAGGTTTAGTGCCCTTGTGTGTGTGCATACACATATAAAACATAATATGGAATCATCGAATCATGAAGGTTGGAAAAGATCTCCAAGATCATCCAGACCAACCTAAAATGTGCATGTGTCATTATTACTTCTGATTAATGTTATTTGGCTTTGAAAGTGGTGCAGCCTGACCTAATTCCACCTCAAATGTGTCTTGTTAGAGACTGATAGTGCAGTGTGATGCATTAAGAGAGACAAATGAGGAGCTCCGGTGTGCACAGATGCAGCAGGATCACCTGAGTCAAACAGGTACTGCTTTATCTTTAGAGGCTTTTTTATTTGTATTAGAGGTTTCTTTAAGTGTGTTTTAAATTAAACCTCTCATGTGATTTCAGGTGAATCTCGTTTTAAAAGCCATGAGAATCTTGCTGCTGAAATTCTGCCAGTGGAATATAGGTGAGACGAAAGGGTTTGAGGTTGTTTTGGGATATTCATAGGTGGGGCATGATGCTGCCTGTGTGAAAGTTCAGTATTTTCATCAGTGTGATTCTTTATCCCACTCCTTGCTTTGCCCCCATATAGGTGTTAATAATTATTTCCCCATACTGTAATTACTTTGTTTTCTTTCCTAAAGTCATCTCAGATTGCTGTATAGGAATCTGGGTTTGGAGTGACAATTTAGAATCCTGCTCATATCTCTTAAAGTTTTCAAACATTTTAAGTTACCTTTTAATAACAAATGGCCTTGTTACCCCAATTATATAATTAAGCAGAACTTGCTTGGCTCCCTTTAAGGCTGGGGGAGTGAACAGGATTATTACTTCCTCCTCTTAGTCATTTTCTTGATTAACAGTGACCTTTTTTGTTGTTTTTGATTCAGAGAAATGTTTATCCGGCTGCAGCATGAAAATAAGATGCTCCTGCTGAAACAGGAAGGATCAGAAAACGAACGGATTGCGGAGCTCCAGGAACAGCTGGAGCAGAAGCACCGGACTGTGAACGAGCTGGAAACCGAGAAAAGGTGATGGGTGAAACTACACCTTAAAATACAACTAAAAGTGATCTCTGGAGTTTCAGGGCGACCTGTGCCGTGCATCCGTAGTGTAGCACTGTGTAGGAACCTTTCCTTCACCAGTGTAATCATAAAGGAAGGATTATGAAGGAAGGAAGAAGAAAAGTGGTTTAAACGTGGTGTTGTGAGATGTGGTAGATCTGTGTGTACCATACCCTGAAGGAAGTGTTGCTTATAGGACACTCTTCTTCACTCTGAGTGATTCTTAGTAGACCAAGAATGGATGTGAACTCTATTTCTGGAACTTCAGACTCTTAGACCATGAATTTTCTATCAACGAATGCTAAAACAGTTTACTAGAATATGAAAAGTTTTGGTAGTTAGGTTTTCTCAAAACTTAAAATGATGATCGGAATTTCATCATAAAATGTTCAACAAAGCTCCGTGTTTGTTTCAGCAGAAGTTCATGTCAAACTAAAAGCATTTGAAATCAGTTGAAGGTTGGCTTAAGTCCTGCTGGGTAGGCCCTCTGAAAAATTAATGAAACAGAAAAGTCTATGTGTGAATTATTTAGATGGGCAATAACCGTCTTTTCCTCCTAAAAGGCTCAATGAAGAGCGTATTGGGGGATTACAGCAGCAAATTGAAGATCTCCAGAAGACTTTACAGGAGCAGGGATCCAAGACTGAAGGAGTAAGTGGAAGTTCAGATTTCTTGGCCTTGAAGATACATTGCCAGTTTTGTTTGAAGTCCTCCAGTGTAGCAGCAAGTCCTTTGTTTAGATGTGCATCTTACTTCTCAGTGTATCTGAGAAAGAACCCCCACAACTGCCAGTTCAGTTGAAAAACTCATGTTTTATGTGATTCCTTCCCCCCACCTTCTTTATGGAACTGTAGCCCTTCTACCTTCTGCTTTACTTTAAAAAAACTAGTTTTATCATTCAATGGATTTATTTGCTCTGGCTCATTTAGTTGTGCTGTGTATTCTTGGCTGATTTGTAAGAGCCACTTGAATGTAGCATGGTTATGAAATACTGAAATGTAACTGAATTTTAACTCTCCCCTTTCACAGTCCAGCAACCTGAAGCAGAAGCTGGCAGCACACATGTAAGTAAGCCACATGCATCCACAATAGCTTATTTATACTAAATAGAGCACAGGAACTGCTTAAATCATGGTTGAGATGTCTTATTTTTCTAAGCCACTGATTTGAGAATTATGCATAAAGGGAGTTAAATGTTGGTGTTGTAGTTTTGTTTACTCTGACCATGATGATCTTGTGATACCAGTACCACGTCACTGTCTCTTCATCACCATCAGCATTTTAACTGTTTTGATTCTACAACAGACTGCTAAAACCATCACTCAGAGTGTATTCCGCTCTTCTGAAACATTTCCAATCCTTTCAGCTGATGTAGTTCTTGCTAAGATGATGCTGGAGGGGCTTAATTGTTCATTTTCCTGGTTTTAACTAAAGCAGGATCGGTTCAGTAGTCACAACTTTTACCATACTAATATTTCTATTCAAACCCTGAAGAATTGCTAGAGCTTAAAACAGTTATTTAAATACTTCTGTCAGGAAGTGTAAGCTTTCAGCTGTTGAACCTGGAATGATTTGTGAGCTTGATCCTTAGCCCAACTTTTCATTCGTAGGGAAAAGTTGAACGAGGTTCATGATGAGTTACAGAAGAAGGAGGCTGATCTCGCAGAGCTCCAGCCTGATGACAGCCAGAACCGTGAGTTGCTTTTTGGTATTTTTTTCATAAGACCATGTTAAGTTTCTTCTGAAATGATTCCCATATCCACTGGACTGTGGGATGCTTGTCTGGACGAGGCTTTCTGCTGCAGCTTAGCTTTGAATCTGAACTGGGGGCTGTGAAGGGGTTTTGTGTGTGGTGGTGGGAGAGGATCCTGGAGGGGGACGAGGTTTGTTGAGCAGTGCTCTGCAAAATGGGGTTTCAGGGTCAGGTGGGACAACTGAAACAAAAATAAGAACTTAAACCTTCTAGCTTCTACACAGTTCTCTGTTTGGGGGGTGGTGAAATCAGGAGAACACAGAAGCTTTGAAAAACCGTGTCTGTTTTTCTTTTGTGTGTCTTTGTTGATAATTTCTGTAAACAGCCCAGAAGATTGGAGAGCTGGAAGCAGCTTTACGAAAAAAAGATGAGGATATGAAAGCAATGGAAGAAAGATATAAAATGTACCTTGAAAAAGCAAGGAATGTGAGTGGCATGTTTCTGAACATATGCATTCCTCCCTCATAAATTGTTAAACAGATTGAGTGTGTGTGTCCCCATCCTCCAATTAAAATTAGTAGCTACATGTTGCATTTTTAGTCAGATTGTTCAACTGCAGTCGGTTACGTCTGAGAGAATAAACAGGGTTTAGGCTGAGCATGACGTGCAGGAAGGATTCCTTTGTACCCTTTGCTCTCTGTTGTACAGTAGAACAGCCTGCCCAGTGCCCAGCCTGTTGTCACATTCCTCCTGTCAGCAGATGAGATGCAGAGCTGCTGAGAATCGAACTGACTTGTACTGCTCTTGTTTTGCCTTGTCCAGGTGATAAAAACCTTAGACCCTAAGCTAAATCCAGCATCAGCAGAAATTATGTTGCTCAGAAAACAGATAATGGAAAAAGACAAAAGAATTGAAGCACTAGAGGTAAAAATCTTACATATATTTAATAATAACTTCTAATATGCTCTGTTTCTGATATTAGGCATTCAAGATATTGTTTCCTAGTGATTCAGTAAAATCTGCTTGGCTGAAATTCTGAAAGGATTGTTGACAGTAGTCCAAATATCAGAAAAGTTGGGGAAATGCATTCAGTTTCTCAGCAGTATTGATGGGACTGGTTGGAATAGTTGCCTGAGCAAAACTCCTCAACGTGATTCAGTAGGCTGATAGGTCTGACTGTATAAATGCTGTGGCCTCACATTTCTTTCAGGTAATGTGTACTAGGGAAGTATATTATATAATAGCAATTAGTCACTGGAGGTACATTCTTTTCAGGTGAAAAATTACTAAATTATTTACAGATTTTCTGATACACAGCAGACCTCTTGTGCATTTCCCCACACAAACCCTCAGAGTACATTTCCAAGTTCCATTTGTGTTTCTAACTGCAACTTGAGTAGTTTAGCCTCTTCTTAAAGCAGGCTGATATTTATCTCTCAGTCTTTGATGAAAATATTTTTGTTTATACTTCTAGGCTTTGTAGTTATTGTGTGTATTGAAGCATTTCTGCTGCCTGCCTTTGTTTCACTCAGTGTACTGCAGTGAGTTTATGCACATAAAATTGGTGTTTTCACTGAGATTTGTCTCCTTGCAGAATGAATTCAAAATGGCTAAGCTACGTGACTATGAGGAAAAGCTGATTGTAACTGCATGGTATAACAAGGTGGGTCAAAAATTCACTTATTGGTGTATCAGAAACCAGAAAAACGTATTTCGCTCCCCGTGCCAGTTAAATCTTAGTTAATCTAAGAAATACAGCAGAATAAATGCTGTGTGCACACTAAGTAAGCATGAGCGAGATGGGTGATTGTTTTTCTTCTGTTTTTGCTGTTGTTTGAGTTGCTGTTGAACTCCTTTGCAGAGCCTGACCCTGCAGAAGCTGGGCATGGAAGCCAGGCTGGTTGGCAGCAGCGGCAGCTGCGGGGCCGGGCCCGGCCGCTCCTTCCTGGCGCAGCAGCGGCACGTCACCAACACCAGGAGGAACCTCACTGTTAAAGTACCAGGTGCAACATCTGATTAAACACGAGGACATGAGGAAAATTCACATTGCTAAAGTGTCCTTACATGTTTTATACCTTCCACTTTACCTACTTGATGAAAGAGGAGGTTTAGAATGGTGGGCAGCTGCAAATTCCAACATCAGAACCTGTCAGGAAGGGATTAAAGTGATCGGCCAGAGGGTAGCACGTAGTTTTCCAAGTAGATTTAATAACTGCAGCATGTACAAGCACAACTTAAAAAGATTTATATTTGCCTTCAGATTATATTGTAAATATGAAATTTGGCACTATATATTTAAAAGTTTATTTAAATGGGTTTGGGCTAGAAAGTTGACTTTTATAATGGGAAGATGTTAAGCAAAGGTGTACTTCAGGAAGCTGGCAATATTGGGCATTTTTGCTGGGCTCTTCTGAAAACAGATCTAAAAGATTGGTACCATCTTTTAAAAAAGAGACCTTTTTTAGAATAGAAAGTACAATTTTAAAAGCAAGAAAGTGCTTGCATTTATAGAAGAAGAAAATAAAGGTGTGGTACCAGTTGTTATGTAACAGAAGACAGGATTTGTTTTGTGAGAAGCAGAATTACTCAGTTTATTTAAGGAAAAAAAAAAGCAAAGCTTAAGTTTGTGCACATATACACTGAGGAAAACCTGTATCTTTAAGAGATTGAATTCACTTAAGCCAAAAAGCTTGTCTTTTCCTGGGTAAGAAAAAAGCTGTTATGCTAACTCAAAAGTCTGGGCTATATTTTAAAAGTCTGGCATATTTGGTACACTGCATTTATTTGCAGAAAGGGGATTAGGTGGGAAGGAGCCCCATTTATTTCAACCTATTTATACAACCCTGTGCATGGAAATTGCATTTCCTCTTTTTTAAATGTAGTTTCACTTGGGTTATTCTGAGCTAACTGTGCTAGGCAGAGGAATGAGAGATGGCTTTGGCAGTTGCTGGCAGCAGAGATTGTTGGCAGGGAAAAAAGTGCATAAACTATAATAGTTTGATAGAAGATGAAATGGGGATTGATACCTGAAATCTGTGTGCAGGAAATTGCTGTCTTTCACAAAAATTGTGACTTTATTTCCCAAATGTCTTACTTTTGTTTTAAATTGTATTTTTAGGAAACCTGTTAATGCCTGTTCTTTGCAAATGGTCTAGAAAAAGTTCATTATACCCATAGTTAAATAAAATTGCAGCAGCCCTTAAAATGAAACGAATACACTTAAATTAGGTATTTGAGGGTGCTGTACCAGACCAGCATCTAACATAAAATTCAGCTACATGTGAGAATGAAAACACACCTGTCTCACCATTCGGGCCATCTTTGATTTGAGAACAGGGTTCAGCTTTACAGAATTTTTAGCTTTTGAATTGTGACAACATTTGGATAGTCTTGTCATTTTGCCTGCCCCTCACTACAGCTTGTCCTTTGATTTCTTCCTTCCCCAACATCTTAAATTTTGAATTGGGCATTGCATGTAATGCCAGAGAAAAGGCAAAAGTATTCATTTTTGATACTTAGGGTTGCTTCTTAGTTGTGGTGGTTGTTTTACAGTGCTGTGTGTATGAATAGGCATTCAGCAGATCTCCTCCTTCAAAAGGCATTGCTTAAAAGCCAGTCTCGTGCAAGTGTGGCATGAGCCAGACACGTGGCTGTTGGAGAGCTGTCTGTGGTGGTGTTCTTCAGGACTCTCTTCTTCTTTGGACTACCTCGTGGGTTTTGAGGTCTTTTATTGCTGCAGTGGTGTCAGTGGAGTTGGTGTTTTTACGGTACAGTTGCATATTTAATCTGCCGGTGGTGTGGGTGGGTGGCAGGTGGGGGTGAGCAGTGGAGCGGGAGATGAAGTCTGAGCAAGATGCTTCCATTCCTAAAGTCTGGTACTTGGTGTGTTCTAGTGAAACGTGGAGCTGTCTCTGATGGTGTCGAGTGGGTCTCTTAACCCTCGTTCTTTGCAGCATGGAAACTTTTGTGGATGTCCTTCAAATGCTCATGTAGTTGGTAGGCTTGATTTGTTGTACTTCTCACAGTAGTGGAGCTGTGTCAGTAGTCTGTCAGGTGCTGAATAGTGACAAACTTGGAGCAAACGTCTTTGACTTACACTTCTCAAAACTGCAGACCCTGGGACCAAAAATAACCGAGAACCTCCCTATCATTTAATTGGAAGTTTGTCTTCTGACTAATGATGGAAGAATTTAAATCCTGAACTACAGGCAGGGAGCAGCCTTTTTCAGGGCACAGTTGTCCCCAGTAATCATGTTGGGGTTGCCAAAATGAATCTGGTTTTCAGGTATTGGATGAAATGTTGCTTATTTGAGACTTTTCCAAACTGTTAAGAGTGAAGCCTGTGAATATCACTCGAGGGTTTCTTTGGGACTGAGAACCTGTTTAAAAGCAGCTGTGCTGTGACTGGTTAAACCTGGGTTCCGTCCTGTGATCGAGGAACTGACGGGTAGAAATAAATACTGGATTAGAAGCCATGGTGTTGTGTGCACTTCAGCTCATCTGGCTGTGCAGGAAGGACCATTAGATCAGGAGCATTTTAATGTTTGCTTCACTCGTGTCAAACAGAAAAGCTGCTAAAAACACTGCTGTGTTACAGCTGAGTTGTGTCCAGCAAGTAGCAGGAGAGCTCTGTGAATCCATGTCCTTGGGGGCACCACTGCTGAGGCAGGAGGAGCAAAGAGGCCCCTGGGCTCTCCTGCAGGATGAATTTGCACCATCCCATCAGCACAGTTCAGAGCAGACTCAAACATGAGGTGAAATCACTGAATACTGCTGAAGTTAAACAGCATTGTTAGTCATTTAGCCAGTTTCCAGTAAAACGGGTAATGTAGATCCAAAGAAACAAAAAATATGTTCTGATTGACATATCATTTGTTAATTATTTTTTATATAAGATTAATTACTATGGAAGAGAAGTGTTTTATAGCAATAATACAAAATGTGGACTAGTAGGTTCTTCTACTCAAGATGGGTCAGGCAGCAGTTTTGAGAAGATTCTTTTGCAACAACCTTATTATAGAGTGGATTAAGAAACATTCACTGAAAAGAAATTTTCACCTGATTTTTTTGTTCATTAAAAAAAATATATATATATATGGGTATTCTATTTTCTATGATAGACACTTACTTGGAAATAAGTAATATAAGCAATACTGATGTTCTATTTAGGTAGCCATAACTAGTTTAGAAATTAGAAAACAAAAACAATTGTTTAGGAGTTGGTAATGTCTAGTACAGTAATTTTCTTACTTGTTTCTTTTTCCCCTTCCCCTAAAACTGGAGTTAAGGTTTTCAGTATATCGGTGTCTACATCTTTTGTTTAAAACAAATGTAAACACTGTGTTGCATAGAACTCGGAAAATTGCACTAATTTTTAAACTTTTGGTTTTATTTTTTTCTTTGGGAAAAATTCTTTTATATTCACATAAAGATTTTTAAAATTACTTCTTTGGTGTCTTTATTCCAAGCAATGTGTTTAATGGTGTTTCTGGGCAATGCATGACCTGGTTCTACATGTTGGTACATTTACACCATCTGAAATGTCCTGTTTCAGGATAAATATGTGTTATAATGAGGGTGTGGATGTAATGAGTTGTGCTGCTCTCCTCTGCTGTTTCCAGTTCATTCCTCCCACCCAAAGCTGGTTCCCTCTGCTCAGCCCACAGTCAGTTGTCTCAGAGCTGGGCAGGGCAGGGACCTTGTGAAGTGAAAATATTAAACCACTCTACAGATGAGCTGTGAAGGGACCTGAGTTAATTGCTTATTGCTGCTGAGGCAGGGGAGGGGCTCTGCCTGTCCTCAGCCCCACCTGCGAGGACACAGAGGACAGGTACAGCTCTAAATCACTGTGCTTGCTTTTAATTGGAGAAGAAAACTGACTGCCCTGTGCAGCCTGCTCTGCAGGTGATTTATGTGCTCCATTCTTAGTCTCATTGTCAGCTCTCATTCCCCCAACCCAGAAGTGATGTTGGGAGAGAGCAGGCAGCCTTCAGCCCTCCAGAACGAAGATCTGAGGATGAGGAGCTGCCTTGATTCCTCAGGGCCTGTTCCAGAGAGTGTGAAGCCATTATGGAAGAACTGTTTTTCCTGCTTTCTGAGGCTGGACATAAAAGCAGTTTCAAGCACTGAACACCAAAACCTGCACGTGTGTGAGGGAGCAGGGAAGGGAAGAGGTGCTCAGCTGTGCAGGAAGCCTGAGCTGCAGGATGTGTTCAGCCCTGACCCTGTTTGCTTGCAGCTTTCCTGGCAGCTCCTGAAGAGCCAGGCACTGCAGCAGGAGGTTTGTGTGTTCAGGTGAGGGGTGTCCCTGGAAGAGGAGGGCAGGATTAAAGCCCTGAGTGCAAAGGAAAGGAGGAGCTGAGGTCAGTCATGTGTGGGAGATGGTTTTGGTGGAGGGGGCAAAATACTCAAGAAGCTTGTGAAATGCACTCTTTTTTTTGAATTTAACTAACCCAGCAGAGGCCTACAGAGGAAGCTTTTGGATAGAGCAGCAGCTTGGGAAAGGAAATGGGAATCTGAGCAAAGCACTGGGGGAAAAAGTACCCCAGAACAGTCAGATGACACCCATGAACTGGAAGTGTTTTGGGAGTAATGCTGCACACAGCAGAAACTCGTCACTGCTCCCCTCCCCTGTTCCCAGTCAATTCTGGGCATGCAGCCTTCCCCTTCAGCTTCTCTCAGGAAAGGAAAAGAAAGGATATCAGGTCTAGAAAGTCAAATGACTTTCTGCTGGAAAGGGGAGGTGTGGGAGCCCGTGCCAGCAGCAGGTTGGAGGGCAGCTGGCATGAGGAGAGGAGGGGTGGAGGGCTGGGGCTGACCAGGTTCTCACTAGGAATGGGGTGAAGCAAGTCTGCATTTTATAGATGGGCTGGTTTGTGTCCTGCCATGTGTCCTCTTTTCTCCGCCTTATGGGTCTGTGAAACAGCCTCAAGTACCAGAAACAGTATCTCAGTCCAAACTCGTTTCCACTGGCACAGAAAGTCAGAGGAGGCGGCAGAACCCCCCACCCAGCCCCGTGCTGAAGGAGCTTTGCCAGAAGCTGTGTTCACCTGGGAGAAATTTGCTTCCTCTAGGAAACACGTGAGCAGTACTCAAGGGAACATTGAAAATGAAGAGGAAAAGATTGCTCTCTGCTCATTTCCTCAGCAGGAGAGCAGGAGCTGGAGGTGTGTGTTCCTGGTGCTGTGCTGATTTCCTGAGGCAGCCCCCATCCTGCTCCTGGGAGCTGCAGCTTCTGCCTGGAGGCCTCAACGGGGGTCCTGTGGTGCAGCTGTTTCCCAGTTCAGTGCATTTACTGGTGTTAACCATTGGTTGCCACTCTTGGGATGGTTTCACTGCGTAGGTGATGGTTTAAAATAGTAATTTGTTGCTTTTATTTTCCAAGGCACCCTTTTCCTCATTAGACTGCTGAGTGCAGCAGCTTAACTGCGTCACGCATTGCTGGAGCTCACCCCGCTGCCCCTGGACACAGCAGCCACTCCATGATGCTGGGCAGGTAAACAGGGAGGGTTTTGCATATTGTAATTCTGCTTGTGCTGTCAGGATCATTTTTTCCATCACTTCTGTAGGAATTGCCTTTGCTTTTACGGTGCCAACCTCCTGCAGTGCTGCAGCAGTGCAGGGGCAGAAGCACAGGGCACGGCCGAAGCCCACAGCCAGTGCTGGACGTGGCCTGTGTTGGTCTTCACTTTGCAGAACACTTCATGACAAAAGTGTTTTAATAAAGATTTATTGATGCATGAGACAGGTTTTATAGAGTGACATTTTTTAGAGAAGTACATATTAAGGAAGTGTCAAATTAGTACTTGTGTTAATGTTCTAAAACAAAGGCTGGTATTGCTCTTCCATTGTACCCAGCCACAGCCTCAACAGTGCAGTCTCTAAAGTGTCCCTCATTTTGCCAAGGTGAACCATGGCCATCCATCATAAAATTAGGAAAGCCCCAAGCCTCTCATTCATTTACAGTGCCATAGGGCAAGCCTTAAAATGCCGTGGTAGCTCCCAGGCTGATCACCTGATACCATGATCCTGGGATACAGGGTGCAAGGTCTACTTGTAAAAGAAATGATTTTGCAATTGCTTTGAAAGAAAGAAACCACCCAGCCTCCCCCTGGAGCTGTCAAGAGTTTGTTTGCAGCACCCCTGACAAAGGATTCTCCATGTGAGGATGGTGGCCTCACTTCCCTACCGAGGCACAGCACAGATCTTGTAGGGCTGTGGGGCCATTGCGATTCCTATCATGGGCTGGAGGCTGGGCTTGGTGTCCCGGGGTACCTGGAAGGTGAATTTCTGGAGCAGGGATGTGAAGAAGAGGAAGAGCTCGGCACGGGCCAGCAGCTCGCCCAGGCAGGCACGCTTCCCTGCGGAGACAGCAACCCACAGCATCCTCAGACTCTGCTTTTGCTGCTGAAACTTGCCCTTTGGACCATGGTCCAGCTATGTTACCCCATTCCTGGATGAGTTTTTCAACCCAAACTAAGCTTCCCAGTAATGACTCTGGCATTACAGCATGGTCAGCCCCTCAAATTGCGTGACTTTGTGAGGACAATTCACTCGCACACACACAACCTGGATGTACCCATGCTGGGAGAGCTCACCAAAGAGCTCCCAGAGGAGTTGTATGATGCTGGTGGAAACAGGTGCTAAAAGCAACTTCCCCAGGGAAGCTGCTGGCTGGGGAACCCTGTGGTGGCAATGAGGCCCCTGGTGAGCTCAGCCATGTGGGAGCAGGAGCACAGAGGGATGCTCTTGCCTTGGTGAAGGTGTTCCTAAGGGCTCTAGAGTTTTCATGGGTTTTTATTCATCCTCATTTCTCTTCTGTGCGTGTGGAGAGAGACAGAAAAGGGCCCCAAGTGTGGTTGTGGTGCACTGGGGAGGCCGTGGGAGCAGTTTGAGCAACACCTCCCAGGGTCCATCTGCCCTTTCCATTGCTGTTTTCCTCTCTGTCTCCAGCCTGCAGTTGGAAACCCAAGCCCATACATGCACCACAAGTCAGCAAATCTTACCTGTGGAAAATGGTAGAAAATATTCATTTTTGCAGAACTTCCCATCCTTCAGAAAATGCTCAGGGTTAAAAGTATCAGGGGTTTTCCACTCATCCTTGTCAAACAGCAGAGAGGTTAAATTTGCCATTATAACAGTGCCCTAAGAGGAAGAAAGAAAAATCAATCACGCTTTCTCTGGCACTGACAGCAGGAGGGGCAGTTTTATCTTACAGTCTCCTCTCCATGAAGAACATCCATAGTCAAATTCTACCGAAATTATTTGTGCAACACCCCACTGCAGGCCCAGATCTTTCAACTTCTTGTCTGTTTGGAGGTGCAGTTATATAACTGCATTTTTCCCTCATCAGCATTGTTTTTATCTGTTGTAGTCTTGGGCCAAAGTTCCTGTAAGAGCTGGGAGCTGGGATCTGTGCCTCACAGGCATTTGGGGAGGGTGTGGCACCATTTAGGGAGCTGGAGAACATTGTTTGAATGGCAAAAATCCATGTTCAGCAGGAGTGAACTCTGGACGGGGCAGGGACGCTGCAGAGGAGGGACCTGGCCTGGCACGCTGTGCCTGGGGAGCTGGGAGTCTCCCTGGAGTGCCAGCGCTCCGGAGTTCACCTTTGGGATGTAGTAGCCATCCACGTAGGTGTCCTCTGTTGCCATTCTTGGCACGTTGAAAGGGATAACGTTGCCTTTCCTCTGCACTTCGTGGATGACAGCGTTGGTGTAGTGCAGGTTGTTCCTGTCCTCCAGGGCCGGTGGCCGTGCCTGGCCGATGACTGCATCGATCTCGGCTTGCACCCGGGCTGGGGGGAAGGAGCAGGAGTGAGCCCAGGGAAAAACCCTTGGAACAATACAAAGTTACTGCTGTAAGGGTCCACCGAGGGACCTGGGCTGCTGTTTACACCTCTTATGTGAGTGTGGGGACATTCCCAACTGCTCTCTCACAAAGCTGTGAGGGATAAAAGCAAGGGAAAACACTGATTTTTCTTAACTGCACCTTGAATTTCTGGATACGTGGCCATAAACAGCAAAGCCCAGCGGAGGGTTGAGGACGTGGTCTCGGTCCCAGCAAACATCAGGTCGAGTGTGCAGGCCATGAGGTGCTCCTCCCGGAAGATGTCACTGCCCTTGTCCTTCAGGAGAAGGTGTGTTAGTGCCACAGGAACAGTAGGGGTGTCCTGTTACCAGGCTTGGTCCAGACCAAGCTTCTGCCAAGGATTTTGGCAGAAGCTGCTGACCGCCTGCATCCCCATCCTGCTGATGGGTGGCCTGAACCTGATGTCTGTCCTGAGCTCATAAAAGGCCACACGGGGAGCTCAGATGGAGAATCTGGGCTCGTTTCCCATCCCTTCTGATTGCTAAGCCCTGCTCCAGGAGGGTTTTCTCCCTGTTGCTGACCTTGGATATCTCCAGCAGGTAGCTGTCAATGTAGTCCCGGCACTCTGAGGGGTTCCAGTCCTCCTTGTGTTTGTTGATCTGCTCTTGCATAAAACTTTTCAACAACCTCCAGTTTTTAAAAATGGTTTGGTGGGCTCCAGGTAAGTACTTCATTACAGACGGGAAATTGTTGTACAGCTTTGAACACAAAAGGAGAGAGACAAATTGAATAAAGGACTTTAAAACCTCTTCTGACATCAAGACTCGAGCCTGCAATTGCACTTGGTGAATTTCTGGAGCTGGAAATAGCTCAGGTCCAGAAGAGCAGAAAGCTCATTATGGAGTGACTCATGAGTTACCCCGTGTTTCAGCAGCCAGGCTGGCAATCAGTGGGCAGGAAAAGTGATTTTGGGTGAGAGCAGCGTGAGCATGGCACAATTTGAACCGAAGGCAGAAAGAAATTACAGGCAAATCTACCCCGTGCAAAGGAATGGGGAATGACAGGTTTAGTGATGACAGCACTGTGACTTTTGAGGTTGACTCCAGAGAAGAAACTACGGCCCTGGGCTGGTGGCAGGAGGGCTGTACCTGGCTCGTGATGGCTCCATGGAGGACAGTCATGTCATACATCAGCTTCAGCAGTCTTTGGAAATCCTCATCGTGGTATTCAAACCGATTGCCGAAGATGAGGGAACAGATGACATTTGAAACAGCATTAGTGACTTTTAACTGAGGGTTGAAAGGATTCCCTGGAGAAGAAAAGGATCAGTTCTCTTCCACTCTTCTCAGAAAAGAGGAAGAAAACACACTTGTCAGAGGTAAAATAGTCAAGAAATACAATTGAAATGAGTGGCCCCTACTGGGCACTGTCCTATGTCAGTGCTTTCCTGGGGTGCCTGGCTGACCCTATGAGCTGGCCGAGCTTGGCAGGGCAACCCCAGTGGTCCCAGTTCAGTCAGATTATGGAGATGTTTGTTTGCTTTGGAAAGCAAGGCCTGCAGGATGTCATTCGGGTTCATGGGAAACATCAGTGTTTATGCACACACGGTATTTCCCAGAGAGGAGTAGGCTGAAGGTGGGCTATGAATAATGCAGTGGGTGTTTCCTGGCTGCGTTCCCCAGCCAGTTGGAAGGCAAAGCACCTGTAGGAAGGAGCAGAGATGCTGGCAGGGTTGTAGCATCCCTTGCAAAGCGGGGTATTTTTCAGCATGCAGTGAAATTAGGCCCTACCAGTTCCTGCCTTCAGCAGAGCTGATGGCACTCACCCTGCTCATCCCTAAACACATCCACGAGGTATCGGCACTCCTCCTGGATGCGCTCCTCCAGGCTTCTCTTCCCCAAGCCAAAGTTTCGGAGTGTGGACAGGGTGAACCTCCTCTGCGCCTTCCACAGGTGCCCGGTGGAGGAGATCAGTCCTGGCAAGAACACCCCCAGTGAGCCAGGGCCGATCCCCCACCGAGAGAGAAAAGCTCCAGGGCTCTGCCTTCTTCTCTCCAGTTGTCTCAGCCCTCTGCAGGGCCAAGGCTTGGACCTTACAGCTGAGGCACGCCTTGAGGGGTAACTCACCGATCTTGTTGAAGACCTCCTTGTCGAGGGGAATATCAGGGCGGTCCAGGAACTTTTCCCCTTGGTTTACAAGCACTTCCTTCACCAGCCTCATCCCATTTACCATCACAAACTTCATGGTGCCCATGTGCATGCCGAAGATGTCACCGTATCTTTTACTAAGCTGGGAGGGGACATAAATAAAAGGGGTTTAATTTGCAATGAATGTGCCTGGTGAGACCAGGACAGCCCTGTCAGGGGACGTGGGTGAAAATAAAGGAAGATGAGAGTGGGAGGGGAGACAGAATGTGTGCACCCTGCCTGAAGGCATAGTCTTTTTTCTCTCCTCTTTTCCTGAATCAGTGATTGGGAGTTGGTGTTAATTGGCCATAAATCAAGTAAACCTCACCAAGTTTGATTTTCCAGTCCTACGTTTTTCCAGTTTTTGTTTCACCCCATTCCAGCCCCCATTCAGACCCATGGGGTTCGTACATCTGTGGCTGCACCTGTGGTATCGTGCTGTGACCTTTGCCCACGGGATCACTCCACACATCACCCTCCTTGTACTCAGGTAAATGTCATCGATGAGGGCAAACCTCCTGCCTGCCTTCATGACCTGTGGGGTTTGGGTTATCCCCTTCCCTGCGTGGCCAGGGATGTGTGGCTGCAATCCCTCCATCCCTTCCCCACACTGCCCACCACCTACATACCCTCCTCACTGTGACCGCGGGATCTTTGAAGTCTATAAGGTAGATGTGCCCCAGAAAGGGAAGGCGGAAGGGGGTGGGAGGGAAATTCTTTGGAGTTCTGTTCCTCATGTAGTCGGCGATGAGCAGGAAGACGAAGAGAAAGATGAGGAATGTCTGGAGGGAGATGCTGTCCCAGAGGAAGTGCAGCATGGCTGGTGAGGCTCTGCAGGGACGTGTCCCACAGCAGGTCAGGACAGGTTGAGCTCACAGGGCACCACTGAGGCCCCCAAGGCCAGGGGGAGATGGGTGACGTGCTGGCACAGCTGTGGGTGCAAACACAGGACAGCGCGGAGTGGCTTTTGCCGGCCTGGTCTAGAGGCTGTGTTCAGACTCCTGCTTTCCCAGCTTTCAGCAGCGATTAAACCCTTTCTTGATTAAATGGAAAGATTTCCTCTGATCTGATTTAAAAACACCCCACCACGAACCAGAACACCCCCAGCTTCCCCTTTCCCCTCCAGCCCCCCCTCAGTACTTTACTAAACCCCAGTGCTCCATGCCCTTGTCTGAAGGACAGAAATGAGCTTTGTGAGATCAAAACCTTCTGGCAGCTTCGCCGTGCCGTTCCCACAAGCCCATCTCGGGGTGAGCCCTGCTCTCTCCCCCAAAATGCCCTCACCGTGCTGCGTCCCAGCTTCGGCTCCTTGGTGCCAGGGAGGCTCCAGCTGCTCCGGGAGCCTCACGCTTTCCTTGTTTACAGCAGCCCGCTCGCTGGTATGAGGAGTCCTGGGCCGAGCTCCAGGTCTCAAGGGACATCCGAGATAAGGTTGCACAAACCTTTCACAAACCATCTGAGTCACAGTTTCGTGTTTCCGTGTGTCCGGGTGACGTGGGCTGGGAGTAAACAGCTGTCCCGGAACTCAGCGGTTCCTAAGCACCATCATTTTCTGATCCCCACCGGACGAGTGCAGGCAGAGCAGCTTGCTCCGGCCATGCCTTGAGCCCTCCAGCCATCCCTTCCCACTTGCCTCGTCCTTTGGGAACAACTTCACCACGGGTTACGACCCAAAGCCCCTCAGAGCTGAGAAGATGATGCAGATGCCCAGCTCTGCAGGCGGGGGCCCTTTGGTGGTAGCTGGCAGCAGAATGTGCTGCATTTTCCCACCCAGGAGCAGCTCTGGGTCGGGGAGGTGTTCACGCACATGGACCACGTGGAATTTCGATGTGTCTGTGGTGTTTTACTGTGAAAGGAGCAGGGAGCAGCAGCACTTTGCCCTTGCACCACATGGCTCTGCCGCAGCCCTGTGCAGTCATCCGCTGCCGCCTCCTGCTCTGGGGGATGTTTTGGGTTCCTTTTCTCTCTTTTGGGGGCATCAGTTGTGGCTGCTGGGATGGTCCAGTGCTGATGACAGGGCACAGAGGTGCAGCAGAGCCACTGGAGTGTTGCCATACACATGTTCTCCTTACACTTGGGAAGCTGGAGAAGTCGAATCTCTGTTTTATTGTGGAATTTAAAGGGGAAAAGCCTGGTTTTGAGGAGAATCTCTCTTTTTACCTCTGGTTTTTAAGCACCCTTAGGCATGAACCCGTGGAGATGCACGTGTTCCCCAGCAGTGACATGAAAGGATCCGCCCATGAGTAGGGGAGGAAACAAGTTGGAAATGAAAGAGGGAAGAGATCAACATTTATTTGCTAAGCCAGTGCAAATAATACAAAGTGTAGCCACATGCCAGAGGTCAGACCTACAGCAGAATGAATGAAAAATGGAGAGAAACCAGTGCCTAGTCCCGAGTGGCTGTGAAGACTTCATAGGTGAAAAAAAAGTCCCTGGATCTTTTATGTTTTCTCTTTTACAAAGACAAAAACACAACATGGGAGCCTGTGACTGTGAAACAATAATTAAAAACGCAACAGGATTAAAGCGATCAGTCGGAAGGACAGCTCAGTGACAGAATCCCCGTGTGCCCGGCGTGGCAGGGATGTGATGTGCAGAGGACTCTCCCCTGTGGCATAAATCTGCCACTGCACAGGGATCGCTTTGTACCGCAGCAAAGCCGGGGACAGAGGAGAAAACCGGGGGAAATGAAACTCGATGTAATCCTCTTTTCCTGTTAACTATTCCATATCCTACGTGGGTACCCGTAGAAAAGTCACTTATGAGAAGGGAGAAGCAAAAAAAAAACGAGGAAAAAGAATAATCTTTGCTGTGACTGTACTCCAAACTGAAGCACGCAGGGGACAGCATTTCTAAGCATAAATGCTCGGTCACAGAAATGGAAAAATTCTCTACAAGTTGCATATTTAATTAGCTGTTATGCAAAGACACCTAGTACAGGAAGAAGCTCTGTGTCCATCGTGGAGGGTGCCCTGTCCCAAGCCACTTCCTTGGCCCCCTGCTATGTCCATGCTGGTCACGCACGGACACAAATCTCTGCCAGAAGCAGAGAGGAAGTGTTGAACTTGTGACTTCCCACCACAAAGCCACTGTTCCAACACTTCCTTCCTGAGGGCCAGCACTGAGCCGCCACGGGCACGACCCTCCCAACACTCTCTGCTGCTTCCCTTTCTGCCGGGCTTCAGGTGAACTGCTCCCCAGCAAGTCCGGGGGATTATTTTATTGCAGTTTTTCTGATTTGCATTCTACTAGCACAAACCTTTTGCTTTTCTACTATAAACCTGCAATATGGTATTTTTATAGCCCTTCCAGACCTGCTGGAAGCACAGCTCCTTGTGCCATCCCACTTGAGCTGGGCTTTGGTAGAAGCTGCTTCTACTCCCCTGTAGCCTCCTGATTAAAATTTCCACATACTCTATGAGATCCAAAAAATGCTTGCTGCTGCTGCAGAGATCTCTGCTTAGATAGAAGGGAGAAGCGGAAGTGTCCGAGGCCAGGTTGGATGGGGCTTGGAGCAACCTGGTCTTGGGGAAATTGTCCCTGCCCGTGGCAGAGGGGTTGATTTTTAAGGTCCCTTCCAAGCCAAACCGCTCCTTGATTCTGTGATTTCCATCACACAGCAGCAATGTGGAGCTGCAGGGAGTGTCCATCACACTGAGCCCAAGCCCACCTGAGGCTCAGGCTTGGCTGTGGCCACCTGGAAGTCCGGATTGGTGCTGAAGTTTGTATGTCCAAGGCCAGCTGCTCCCTCTGAGCAGGGACACCTCAGGAAACACAGCCCTTGGCTATTTGGGTGCTGCAGCACTGGGGGTTGCTAAGTGGTCTCTGGATGATGGACATATCCCTTATGGAAAAGTCCAACATCAAACCACGCTTTTGCAGCTGGCAGACACCTTCCTGGGAGTTGCTGACAGTGGAAATTAGGTAATAAGGCTTTTAAATCCATGCGTTTTGTCAGACTGGCAGCGGGGAGCAGGAAGGAGGTGAAGGGAAGAGCCACAAGGGTTGTGTTTGTTGCAGCGTGCAGGACGCGGCCCTCGCGCCCTTCCCTGGCCACCCAGACGCTGGCGGGTGCTGGACCCCCAGGGCCCATCATTTCAGCCCAGAATCCCTGGGGTGGTCAGGAGAAGGGCAGTTCCCAGTTTGGGGGGGCTGCAGAGGGGTCTGGGGCAGCCCCAGGCCTGGCTCAGTCGCGGGGCACGGCGCAGAGCTGGAAGGGCTTGGGGCAGCGCGTGAGGCTGAGCGTGAAGGCGAAGGACAGCGCGGCCGCTGCCGGGGCCCGGAAGGTGAACTTCTGCAGCAGGGCTACGAAGAAGATGAAGAGCTCGGTCCTGGCGAGCTGCTCCCCGGGACAAGCCCTCTTGCCTGGAAAAGGAGCACAAATAACCCGCCGGAGTCCCGAGCGAGCTCCAGCCACCTCCGAGCCTCCCGCGGCCCGCGCTGCCTTGCACAGGCTGCGGCAGCTTTTCTTCCTGGAAAGGTTAGGTGGCAATGTTCACCCACACAATCTGCTCAAACCTTCCCCAGAAGTTTACTGCCGAGCGAACTGCGCCTGTTCCGAGAGGCGAGGAGCGGAAACAGTCTGAACAGCCCAGTTATGCAACTTGTGCGAGAAGAAAAACCTTATTTTTTTTAAGCCTGCAATAACAAATTGATTTCCTTCCCGCTCCGAGCAGCCGCTATTAACCGTGACTGGGATTTTCACTGCGGGGATGGGCTGGAAGCTGGACAGGAGCAGTCCCCTCTACTCTATAAGCAGTGTCTTGGGGGAAAAAAAAAAAAGCTTTGCAAAAAGAAAAGCCACCTCCCCATCCATCATCCTACCTGCAGAGAAGGGCAGAAAAGCCTCCCGCCTCCTGTACTGGCCGTTTTCCAGGAAATGTTCGGGATTAAAGGTGTCTGGAGTCTCCCACACGTTTTTGTCGAACATTATCGAAGTCAGGCTGGTCATCAGGGTGGTGCCCTGCGAGAGGTGGAGAAAAGGGGCGATTACGCGGCGGAGAGGAGCCAGACTGGGTTATTATTAACTCTGTAAACTACGCTGTTTTAAGGGCAAAACGTTTTTTTCCCCCCCTAAGCTGCGTAATTAAATAAGGGTGAAAGCCTGCAGGATTGTTCACTTGTGTGTGCCTTTTCATATCACCGAGTGTTGATCTGCACCCTGAGCTGCAGTAACAGGTGATGTTAATGCAAAGCAACTTTAAATTGGTAGCACTGCATTCCCATAGGAACTTTGAGCAATTTAATCAAGTAATTTGCAATCGATTTGTTTAAATGTGTTTTTAAAAAAAACCACCAACAAAACTGATCTGGTTTAGTTTATCTCCACATTCTCCATCAGCAAGAGAAATATTCTAATCAGTGTGGAGGAAAATGCCTGGATTTTCTATTTTTAATTTGTCTCATTGCAACCAGTCATATTGAGGGAAGAGACCAGTTATATATAAATCCCATGTTTGCTTTTGTAATTGCAGAGCAGTGTGTGTGCAACAATACCCATTACCTGCCTTTCATCAAGTGCTGCTTTTAACAGATGATTTTTAATATTTTCTAGAATTAACAAACCCAAACTCTTTGCTTTCCTATGTTTCCTAGCCCTCTATTCCCATAATATGTGGAGGCTGTCTTTTACAAAATTTAAGTCATAAACCTTTTAAAATTGGAAGTTAGGGCCCACACTGTAAGGATCTCACAATTATCCTCTGTAAGGAGGTGAGACCCATAACAGCCCCACAGAATCCATCAAGAAGGCTTGTATTTTCTATATAATTGTGATATTCCTATAAGATCCTGCTGGCTGATTCCCCTCCAGGTGAGATTCGGGACTTGGGCCATGAAGACCTTGCTTTGGTGGGGTGAAGGCTGGTGAGATGAAGGCTGGTGGGACGAAGGCTGGTGGTCCCCACGCACCTTGGGCAGGTGGAAGCCGGCCAGGGTGGTGTCGCTGGTGGCCATGCGGGGCACGCCCAGCGGCACCACGTTGCCCATGCGCAGGACCTCGCTCAGCACGGCGCTGGTGTAGGGCATCTTCTCCTTGTCGGCCATCGACGGCTGCCGGCACTGCCCGACCACGGCGTCGATCTCCTGCTGCACTTTCTCTGTGGGGAACAAAAAAAAAAAAATTCAAAATATCTCTCTTCACGGAATCTGTAAGGTTGGGCAAGCTCTCTGAAATGATCGAGTCCAACTGTTAACCCAACACTGCCAGGCCACCGCCAAACCACGTCCCCGAGTACCACAGCCACGCTCCTTTTGAACACTTCCAGGGTGATTGCATGACTCCCCTGGGCAGCCTGTTCCAGGGCTGGACAACCTTTTCAGTGAAGAAATTTTCCCTAATATCCAACCTAAACTTCCCCTGGCACAACTTGAGGCCGTTTCCCCTTGTCCTCTCTCTTGTTCCTTGGGAGAAGAGACCAACCCCCACCTGGCTGCACCCTCCTTTCAGGGAGTTGTAGAGCACGAGAAGCTCCCCCCCGAGCCTCCCTTTTTCTGTGCTAAACACTCCCAGTTCTCTCAATGGCTCCTAGTAAGTCTTGTCTTCAAAAGGCTCCCAATGAGGCACCTGGGGCACAGGCAGATCCAGGATGTGGCAGAGCTGGGGTAACTCTGAGTTTCCCTTGCCTGGTTTTGGGCTAAGCAAAGGACTGCTCAGTGGCCCTACCCTGAATGTGGGGGTACGCGGCCACGTAGAGCAGAGCCCAGCGGATGGCAGTCGCCGTTGTCTCAGTCCCAGTTAAGAACAGGTCCAAGGTAGAGCACAGCAGGTTTTCCTCATGGAAATAGGAGCTGGTGTCACCCTTAGACTTGGAGGAAAAACATGGCAATGAAAACTCTTACTGTGGAGGGGATGGTTTCAAAAACGCAATCCAAAATCACCTGTGCTTAACTGAAGTCCTGCTGCTCCTTTATTATCTACCCCTGGACTTGGAAATTTCCAGCCTTTACTTTCACAGGATTTTAAGCCCTAAGGACTCTTTTGAAAGACACCCTGGTTGCTGCAGAGTGGCTCTTGAAAGCAGGTAGCATTTTTAAATGTCAAGTTTCACAATAGCAAACACAGGCCTGCGAGCGCTCATAGAAACATGAACATGTTCCCTGAGAGTCCTCCTACGCCGTGTGACAGAACGAAAAAGGGAAGAAGACAAAGTGTAAATCCTTTCAAACAGAAAAAAAAAAAAAAATCAGTGCGTTTTCAAAGTGATCAGGCTTCTGCTGCTGCTAAAGTTTGATGTGGCAGAGGTAGGGAGGGGAAGGCAACGCGTGAGGCAAGAGCTCCCCTGACAAAACAGCCTTGAGTCTTCTTTGCTCACTCTTGTGGGTTAATCTTTAGGTGGTTTTAGGTGTTTCCCTCCTACCTTTTCTATTTCCTTCAGGAAACAGTCAATATAATCTCCTGCCTCCGACTGGTTCAAATCCTCCTTGTGCTTTGTGATCACACCTTTCACAAAACATCGAAGTTTCTCCCAGTGCCTGAAGATTTTCCTGAAGGGTCCTGGAAACCATCTCATGATCCAAGGAAAAGCATTATAAAGCTGGTGAGAAATCAAACAGAGCAAAAGAGCATTTCTCCAGTTAGAAAAGAGCAAGTATCACAGTTGAGAGGATGGGACAATTGATTAATTCTGCTTGCTACCAGGAAGAAAAATCAGTTTTGTACAAACTTACTTATACAGGTGTAAACAAGTGCAAACAAGGTAAGAATTGGACAGATGTCTGCTGCTGACAAAGTCCTTAAATACTGAGTGGCCAAAGGTGCCCCCTGATGTAAGGTGGCCACAGGTGAGGTGGACGCAGATGAGTCCCTCAGTGTGTCCCCATGGAGAGGACAGACATCAGACCGGACCCATGGAGTGTGGCCACGCAGAAAATACATCACCAAATCCACCTATTTTGGTTCTAAACCTGGAATCTCAATTTTTTCATAAAGAAGTTATTTAACAAACTGATTGGGATATGGGTGAGGGAAAAGATAGGCATTTTCACAGTGTTACTGATTCTTCTTTTTGGAGAAATAGATACTTTTAAGATTTTCCCATTGTTCTTTGGTTATGTCAGGCCTAAGATTGGTTTCACAATCGTGCAGTGGTTTTTTTTCTCCATGTGCCCAATAATTTTAACTGATTTCCTTACTTTCCTGATAGGCTTTGTGTATAAATCCAATCTAATGTAAAACAATTCTCATGGCCGTTTTCCTTTAAACATAACTTTTTTTCTACAGGAAAAGGCAGATTACATCAGTGCCTGAGAAACCCCAGTTTCTGAGCTGTTACATGCAGCTGAAGCTGGAAAAACATCCAAGTGGCTTTACCTGGCCCCGCAAACTTCCGATGAGCAGCAGCGTTTCAGCCAGGGAGTGCAGCAGTTCCTGGAAACCGTTGTCATGGTAGTGGAAGCGGTTCCCAAAAGTTATGGAACAGATGATGTTCGAAACAGCACCGTTAATTTTGTAGTGGGGGTCAAATGGTTGTCCTGGAGGAAACAAAAAGGAAAGGAAACTGCCTGAAGGGAGGTCGTGGCCAGGTGGGGGTTGGTCTTTTCTCCCAAGGAACAAGGGACAGGACAAGGGGAAACAGCCTCAAGTTGTTCCAGAGGAGATTTCGATGGGATATGAGGGCAAATCTCTTCATTTGGAAGGATGACAAGGCTTTGGAAGGGGCTGCCCAGGACAGTGGTGGAGTCACCGTTCCTGGAAGTGTTTGAAAGACTTGTGGATGTGACATTTGGGGACACGGTTTAGTGGTGAACATGGCTGTGCTGGGTTAACAGTTGGACTCAATGAACTTAAGGATCTTTTCCAACACAAATCTCTCCATGATTCTATGATTCTAAAGAGAGCTTTCATTCTTTTTTCCTGCACAGTCTCAGCCAAAATCGTGTTCTCGGTTAACACCACAGTTGTGAATCCGGGTGAGACCTCCCCTGCTTCTCACCCATGGTGGTGCTCAGGTTTCACCCCATGTCCTGGGGTACCCACCACCCCCGTCACCTCCAGCATCCCCCTGGAGCCTGGGCACTGTGGGCCAGGACATCCCATCCTGTGTCCAGCCCAGGCTGCTGGCAGACAGTGACATCACCACTGAGCTGCCCAAGCAGGGTCTGAAGCATTTTCCAGGGAAAACAACCAGCAGCATGCCATGCTACGGCTGTTGGCTTTGCCCGCTCCAACACGTGTTTGGTGCCAATTTTAAACACCAGGAGAGGGTCCCTCAAAGCTCAGCCCAGGGCAGGGAGCCCAGGGCTAACCACACTGCAAAAACACCATTGTCCTGGGCTCTAGTTCTCCACCACAAGGAAGGAGAGAGGGGAGAGGGTTGCAGGTCTCTGTGCCCACCTGTAAACCCCAGCGATAGCTCATGTGGCCCACAGAGCACATTTGTAAAGTGAAGTGTGATGTGACGCTCGTCACATCTGTGTTCCCTGGGAGAGCTCCTGAGCAGAGACCTTCATCTCCTCGGGCTCGTTTCAGCAGCCTGGAGAGCCACCTGCTGTGACAAGAGACTGATCTCAGTGACAAGCCCAGTCCAGCCCTGAGCTGCTGTTGAGCATCACTTTGAAATGCAAGGCACTCCTGGCAGGACTGCTGATCTCTCCACTCTTCAAGAAAGTAATTAAACCGGGCTGGTGCTCAGATATTAGAGTGATGGACATGATCAGTATTTGTCATTACTAATGGGAAGAAAGGCCCAAACCAGCAGCTTAATTAGTTTATTGATTAGGACTATAGAAGACTATAATCAATTGGCATCATGGAGTATTTGGCCTGTTCAGTGCAACAGCAATTAAAATGGAGCAAGTTTAGTGTATAATTTCACAATTCCTTTTTAGATCTTTCTTGTTTACTATATATAGCTCCATAGAATTAGCTCAACCCCATCTGCTTCTATTTAAAGCTGAAGTGCAACATCACCCATGTACCAACATACAAATTATTCTTACTAATATCCCTCTGGCAGTTTTTAAAAGCTGGACCATAAAAGAGCAAGGCACACGCTTCATCTGTGTGTGATACAAAAGGAAAGCCTGACTAAACAAGTTTTAAAATACTTTGCAAAACCAAGGACAAGCAGAGGTTAACTAAGCCTCTGAGTGGAAGTGCCTGATAGCAGGAGAGCTGCATTTATTCCTTCACAGAATGCACGAGACACTTCCTTAGCCATATAAACACTCACGTTCTAATAACCACCTAGTATGTAATTACTTAATATTAATAAGGAAGAACTAAAATAGGAGGCCCGAGGTCTAAAAGAAGTGCTAAAAGGCAGAGTCTGGAAGTGTAAGATAGAGATTTGAGCTGTTGAAGAAATGTTTTGCACGTTTGGAGCTGCATTGGGGTAAGAGTTTTACTTCTCATCATTCATTTAGCTGGAAGCTCTGAGCACGGTGCTGTGCATTAACCCCCCACCTTTCTCCTCCTCAATCGTCTCCACGAGGTATCGACTCTCCTCTTGCACTTTTTCCTCAAAATTTACTGCAAAGCTTTTCAGTGTTGCTAAAACAAACTTTCTCTGCTGCCTCCATATGCACCCGTTTGATGATATGAGCCCTGTAGGTGGAAAAAAACAGGTGAGCAATCCTCTCTCTGGGTCATTTGTGAGTGCTAGGATTCAGGAACAGCCATTCTTTGTGGACAAAAACCCCAAACCAAGGCAAACAAAGCTCGTGGATGTGGAAAAGGCTATGGCTTTGCCTGGGAATTAAAATTCAAGAGTAATTGGCTTATGCTAAAGATCTAGCTTTATGGATTTGCTTTAATCTGCTACTTTGTCACTTTGCGTGGGAAAAAAAGGTGTAAGCCAAAATACTCTGAGTACTATCACGCTGTTGGCAGAGCTGCAGGCAGGAGCACCCCGTCTCTGGAGCTGTGTGCAACCCAGGGAGGAAAAGTAAAGGAGCAATGAAAACCAAGGGGAAACTCTGCAAGCGTATCGATCGCTGGGCAGCTTGCATTTATTTCTCCTCTTCCATTAAAATCTGGTTTTGAGCCCATCCTCACCCCTAAATCTCAGGGAGATCAAAACACACCCCTGTGAGATTATTAGTCTGAATTCAATTCTTGCCTTCCCCTGTGCAAGGTTTTACAGGTGCAGTTCACAAGGGTTGAATTCAACCTGTTTCTTTCACTCTGACTGTTATATCATTTCAAAGAGGTGAAAGTTTTGTCCCAAAATCCTGGTAGCTGTGCTTACCAAAGCCTCTAAATATTTCTTGGAGGAGTGGAATATTTGGCCGATCAGCAAATATTTCAGCCTGGTGCACAAGAGCTTCTCTCACCATCTGGTACCCGCTGACCACCACGAATGTCAGGCTCCCAAACTGCATGCTGAAAATGTTCCCGTACCGACCCGAAAGCTGAAAGAGAGTCCATTGTCCTCTGAGAACGAGAAGATGGGGATTTGCAAAACTCACCTGGCCAAGACCTTGAACAGGGAAGTCTAACTTTGAATTTAACCCTGCTTGAGGCAAAGGGACTGGAGAAACCCAAACCCAAGCACACAGGTC
Source organism: Mohoua ochrocephala (assembly GCA_013398855.1). Classification (NCBI taxonomy): domain Eukaryota; kingdom Metazoa; phylum Chordata; class Aves; order Passeriformes; family Acanthizidae; genus Mohoua; species Mohoua ochrocephala. The sequence continues at coordinate 91,153 of VZTA01008482.1, read as the reverse complement.
CCATCCAATCTAAACCACTCCATGAAGGCTGGAGAAGGCGTAAAAAGGGCTGGAGAGCTGCAGGGTGGGAGAGATGGTTTGCTTATATTTGCTGTCTTGTGTGACCTGGGTTTTACCAGGTGTTTGCATCAGTTTGGCTCGTAACAAGGACGTGACTTGCTTTGGAACTGGTGGGCATCTGCTCTGTCCCACCACCTGGGTCACCACACTCAGGCTCTTCCTGCTGAGGGCAGAACACGACAAATTATCCCTTTCATCAGCTTTGTGTCTAAAGCAGTGTGGTTTCTTCTCCAGCTCTCCCATTTAGACAGGAGCTCTAAGTGCTTATGGCTAGAAACGTACTTCTAATTTTAAGCCTGACTGCATTTATGGCCAAATTACAGCCATTTTCCTTGCATGGACTTTGCTGGCATTAGTGTCTCCTCTGAGAGGTATAAGAGTAAAGGGGGATCATATCTCCTCTCTGTCAAGGAGCTCATCCTCTTCTTAGAATGAATCTACGTGAAAGGACACACAGAGTCACCCCAAACTGCTGTGGTGACTCGTGAAACCAGCGGGAGACCAAATGGGTGTCTCAGTCATTGTGTGCTTGTAAATGAACGGGATTAATTTTCTTAATTAATTAATTTCTGTGTATTGACAGAATATCCTGAACTCGCTGCCTCAGCCTTCCCCAAGGATTCCCTTAGGGACCACCTGTGCTGGTGGCCTGAGAACGCCCAGCGTGGACAGACTGGTGTCAGCCTGCTAAGCAAAAGCAAGAGACAAATGGTCACCAGAAAGGGTTTTTGCAGCCAGCATGTCAGAACTTCTGCCACCTTTTCAGAGGGCAATACTCAGCATGTATAAAATCTCTCTCTTTTTGGCTCTGGCGGGAGTCAAAGCTGTGGAAACCTTTCCAGAGAGATCTCTGCCTCTTTCTGCAACACAGAAGAAGCCACGGGACATAACTCAGGATTTTAAATGTTTCTTTCGGACGTGATGGGTTGAATCGTTGGCCTCTGAGCAAAGACAATGACAGGACAATTTCCAGAGGTGATCTTCACAGTCCAAACAGTTCATTTCTCACACAGCTCTTTTCACCTCTCCCCCAGCCTGGCCCAGCCCTTCAGAGCCCTTCCTGGACTCCAGAAGGAAATGGTCAAGGTCAGATGGGAAGAAAAAGGAGGAACATGTAGGTCTACCTCCGTTATGGATTTCTTTCCCGTTGGACCTTCCTACTCCCCTGGAAGAGGAGGTGATAGTGAGAGAGAAAACCAAGAAGGGTCATCTATCTTATGTGTTTATTATATACCTAGTTCTGCCCTTTCTGCTTCACAGTGAGGTGACAAGAGTCATGGAAGGGTAAAATACTGTTAGTAGGGAAAATGTCCATGGAGCTCTTACCTTCAGCAGTGCAAGATGGAGGGGCTGCTTAATGTCCACAAAGGTTCCCACGAGAGGAAAGAGCTGCGGCCCTGGAGGGAAATTCCTGGGTCGTCTCTTTTTCACAAGGTCAATAATCAAAAGAGACATGACCAGAACCACCAAGAGCATCCGACCATTCAGCTTTTCCAAGAGAGAAACCACATCAGGCCAAAACTGAAGCTCCATCTTGGCTGATAAACTCGCAGGTTTTCGTCCCAGGAAGGGACTTGTTTCTGGTGTTATATTTGCTAAAACAGGAGTAAGAAAGGAGTGGAGAAGAAACAAAAAAAGCTAAAATGCTGATAGCTGACTGGGGACAGAAGCTGCTTTTCCTTATACAGCTGCTGCCAGACCACCTGCTGAATAACTAACTTTAAACACCAGGATCTCCAAAAAACAACCCCAAAGCCTCACAACATTTGGCCAAACAAAAGCAATCTTGCAATCTTTACATGTCTGTCAACTCCCTAATTTTCTTAAAGAAGAGCATCCCTCCCTTTTGCCCTGAACGAGGGGCTCCTTTATACGGACACCCTGCTAGGATTATCGGCATGGCAAACGTTCAGGGTGAGGTGAAAGCAGCTTAGGGGTTGATTACACGTGGTGGGCGTTGTGCGGTTCCAGGGATGGTGAGGCACCTGAGGTGATGGACACCACACAAGTGGCTGAGGGGCTGATCCTGTTAAGTGCTAAGCACCATCTGCAAAGGGCTGAGTGCCTTCAGCATCCACCAAAGCCTTCCTGGCTTTGCCGGAGCTGTCAGAGGAATTTCAGACAAGGGAAACACTGCAGGAGCCCAGGGCTCTCCCAGCCACACAAATGAGAGTTAAAGGAGCTTAATTTCGAGAGTGAGAACACAGGCTCATGTGCTTGCCATAAGATTGGAACTCATGCATTTAAATCTCCGGGGTTTTCCGAAAATCTCCTTTGAATAAAGCTTCATGCTGTCCTGGGGGAAGGCTGCAGTGGACTGACGGTGACCTCTGTGACTCGGAATCAGTCTCAGGTCACCCGCTGATATTTAGCTACAACTTGGTTCCAGCTCTCTTTTTCTTTCTTTTTTTTTTTTTTTCCTTTTAAGAAATTTACTTTGCAAACAATCTAAATTTATACTAAAGCAAAACTATAAATAACGAGTTTTCAGATTACTTGCCTAGAACTTACTGTGAGAAATTCTGAAGGACGGTCAGTTTTTACTGCCATAGAATCCTATGATGATTTGGGTTGAAAGGGAACTTAAAGATCATCTGGTTCCAACCTCCTGCCATGGGCAGGGATGCTGTGTCCTCAGCTTTAAAGAAAGCTTTAATTTTTCAGGAAAGAAGTGCAGATTTTCATAGGAAACAATAATTGGGGGGAAAAGAAATCTGGTATTCTCTAGTCTATCACCATTTTAAAAAGCTTTGCTGTCCATGTCTTTCATTACCTTAGAAACACACACAGGCTGGCTGACAGACCTGCACCTTGGCTATGGCAGGAGTCTTTTTTAGGGGCAAGAGTTACCTGCAACCCAACCCTTCTTGCTTTGAAACGTTATTTACAGGTTCCTGGATGGGATCAGGCAGCAAACGGGGAGCGGTAGCGGGAGAAACATCTCACATGGCTCGTGCATAAAGCATATTTTACATGTCCCCGTGGCACAGCTGTGAGCAGCAGTGGTTGGATGTGCTTTGCTTCTCCTCATGCCGGCGCTCCCACGGCGCACCGCACCATTTGCATCCACGCACCTCTTCCAGCCTTCCTGGTGTGGCAAGCCAAGCCTGGCTTACCAGAGGCTAAATCAGGATAGCGGGCTCGTGCTCCTCATCCTGGCACCGGGGAGATGACTCGGTTGGTGGAGGTGTCAGCCTACAGCACGCTCAGAGGGACTGTGATGATAAGGCGTCAACTTCTGCTAGCCCAGTTTCACTCCTCTGTTCCTCGCTGTGCCATATGATTTGTCAGCATGCACAGAGTGCAGATCCCTCTACCACTTGTGGCTGCTGTGAATCGGGCTACGTGCAAAGCCAAGGTGTTAATGTGTTCTTCTGGGTGGTGTTGTGGGGGTGGGTGCATCGTGGTTGACAGGAGAAATGTTATTTTTAGCAGGAGGAGCACATTTTGCATGTACTCACATGTGTCTTGTCAGTCAGAAACCTCAAGTCTATTCCTTTGCCTTGAAGCTTCACATGTCCAAATGCATCCCCTCACAAAGTTCTTAACATGCCAGATTTACTAGGAATTAGGGAAGAGCCTTCCAGTATCACCAGGGCTCTCCTAACCTCGGCAGACAATAACACCAGCGTGTTATCAAACTGTGACGATGCTATTTCGGGTCCCAGGCTTTAATCAACCCAGTTCTCAGCACGTGGTGATGTGCAAATCCCCAAAGCACCAAGGAAGTCACGTTGCTGTGGCACGTGGGCGGTGCAAAGGTTCTTGGACAACCCCAATCTCTGCACTATTGACAAGATCCTTATCTGTGAGATCCTGGTCGCCCGCAGGATGAACCTGTTCCTCTGGTCAGCACCATGAATGCTGGAACATTGATCTTCTGCAGATCAAATAACCCAAATTTAAATTCACGAGAGGATGTGCACCCACACATCTAGTAGGATGTAGACCCACCTCCCCCCAGTTTCTCCTTGAATACCTCCCCTGACTCCAGCTCACAGCTTTTGACCACCTCACCTGAGCTCAAGGATCCCATGCAGATAAATTGTGCCATATTGCATGGACACACACACATCACTGCCTGAATATTAAGGCATCTTGAACAGCCAAGAGACAGAAATTGGCCCATATGCTTTGTACCTTCTTCCCTGGCTAGATGTCTAACTGTGTGCAGAAGGTTTTGAAACACAAAGAGAAACATTCTGTTAAAAATGCAATTACCATTTGTTTTTCAAGATATAGTATCCCATTATTTTTTCCAGAGAAGTGAAATTCAATAAGGTTACAACAGAATGTAGTCCAACAGTTACCGTACTTTCAGAGCATTATTTAAGCTACAGAATTTCTTAATGATTAGAAACATATGCAGGGAAAATCACATGCAAAATGAGAATGACTGGAGACAATTTTCCCCCAAAACACTTTTTTTCAGGCAAGTAACAGCTCATCCACCACTGTTGTTCCATCCATCACGTTGGAGGTGTGAGACTCCCACCCACCTGGGGAGCCGTGTGCTCAGGTCACGTCAACAAACAGGCTCCGGCGAAGTCCAAGGACCCATCCTGATTTCCAACAAGGACTATTTTGCTGTTTCTCTCCTCTTTATGTCAGACCCAAGGAAGTGAGGCCATTTTCACCACAGGCAAGCTCTTGAACAGCAGCGACCACCCTGATGTCTGTCTTAAGGCCACGTCCCAGAAGGTTTCCACGCAGGTGCAGCTGCTGTTTCATGGTCCAGCCCAGGTGAGTCTTCATGAACCTGGAGTCAATGACAGCTTTGGACACTCATTTCCTTTCAGGATTTACTTTACTGGATCAAATGAAATCTACAGGAGACTTGTAATTTCAGAAAGCCAGGAATGGAGCGTGCTGGGGCACCCAAACCTCCTGGAGTAAACTCAGGAAAGACATGGCTGAACTCACTTCTTAGGCTGAAGTCCCCCACTCGGGGTGATTTCACTGGGACATAAGGGCTCCCATATATCCAAGACTTTAACTTCAGTTCCCAGAATCAGGAAGCCAAGTCCGTATTTACTGCTCTGTGTGTGTGCTGAATAACAAAGTGCCTCTAATTTTGCATTTTCTCTCTCCCCTCCCTCACCCAGACTAGGTGCAAGTAATCTCTAGGTTTTCCTGGGACCACAGACCTCTCACCTGCAGTGTCCTGACCACAAAAACATTTCCAGTGCTCATTAGAGCTGTAAGGCAGGGAGCTGTCACCAGAAACGGGCAAACGGAGGCATTACGAGCCTGAACCAAGCGGTGTGAGCAGACCTACAGTGTCCGGCTGTGCCATCTGGGAAGGATCCCAGAAGATGGGCTGCTCACTCCCCTTCTGTAACAGTCCAAAATGTCCCTTTTCTGCTGTGGAAGCCAGTTGTGAAGGGATTACGCTCAGGCTCGTCAGCCAGATAATCGAATGAAGGTAGCAGAAAGCGCTGCAGGGAGCCCTCCCTGTGCCCCCCGACCCTGCCTCACCCCTGGATTTTCGGTCCAAGATTTTATTCCCTTCGCATCCAGGAGCTGCGTGGCCGTTGCCAGCGCCTCTCCGCAGGCGCGTCCCGTACGGATGCACCGAGTCGGATTTGGGGGTGCCGGGTGCTTCCCCCCGAGGGGCCGCGCCCGCGGCAGCGCCAGAGGCAGCGCCCACCCTCCCCCTGGCACGGCTCTCCCACCGTCTGCCGCAACCTGGCAGCGCCGGGGCTGCAACCCCGGCTGTTCCGCATCCTCCAGCTCCCCCGTAAACCTCCGGAATACTCTCCCGTCTAAGGCGCACCTTTTCAGTATTCACAGAGAAGAGTACAGTCACATATTCCTCTCAAAGCCACAAGGACTTGACTAGAGCTAAAATGTCATTTATGTACATATCACAAGCGTTTTTCTAGGCACAGATGTCTTTCTGGTGCCAATATGCTGTTTATGTACTTATCTGTCACAAGCACATGTCTACATACATATGCCCTGCTGGCAGAGGCACAGAGCATTTTGAAACTCTTATTAGACTGCTAATGAATAATACGCATACAAAGGAGAAAACAGAAGGTGGGTCTATCAGGAACAGCCTCTTTCTTAACTACCTTTTAATTGTAGGAGAGGAAGAAAAGAGATGAATTTTGATATGTTGGCATCTGTGAAGGCCTGCTTAGCAGCATCCAACGCCATCATTTTAAAAGTGGATTTTTCACAGGTTTGGGTATTTTGGGGGGAGGGGAGGATTTTTTTTTTTTCCCTCTTAAAAAAAAAAAACCCACAAAATTTTGACACTGAGAGTATTGCAAATCCTGGTGCCAATGATGTATGATAGTGTGATTGTCACCATGGAATGCTGAAAAGCTCGAGCAGCTGTTTGGCATATTGACAGTGCGAATTCAGAGCGTTTTAAATGCAAATGACAGTATTCAATTGATCGCAGGAAAACAATGGGTCATAGCCTTACCTTTCCTTGGCTATGCTCTGAATAATCAGGCTGCAAATCCATGCACAATAGGGATATTGTACACGTTCTGGGGATTTTGTTCCCCGCGTTCATGGGGGTCGATATGATGCTTCTTTTGGGCAGAGCTGAAATAGAGGCGCCGCTGAACCGTCCCAGGCACCTCGCGGGGGTGAGGTGGGGAAAAGGGCATAATTTGCTCCAAACCCACCACGTCCTAAGTGTCAGCCTGTTTTTCTTCACTTCTATCCTTTTCTGCTTGCTCTTTAATCATTCCCAAGGGTGGCTGGCTTTCTGCCTGACTTGTCTCCATTATACCCTGCTGCAATCAATATGGCAAGCAGAAATCAGTAGGAGAAGGCATGTTCTGCTCCCAGGGAGAGCCGGTGGGAGGGAAAGAGATCAGGCCAGCCAGCTGCAACCCCAGCCCGGCAGGCGAGCCGAAATCCAGCCGAAAAAAGCTGCCGCCAGACGGCTGGGTCCTGTTTCCTTCGTGGTGCCCCCTGCCCGGCAGCGAGCAGCAGGTAAAGGTCTTCCTCCTTCTCCCAGCCCTGGGAGGGCAGGCAGGAAAACCTGGCCCTGGTAAAATTTACACTGAAAGCCGCTTCTTTTTTTGTTGTGGCTTTTTTTTTGGTTTTTCTTTTTTTTTTGGCAGTGGTGGAAAGAAAAAGAAGGGTCTTTCCAAAGCAGAAAAATCCAGGAATGGGGGAGCCACACTTTCACCTGAGCAGGTCTGTTACATATGGACACTGGTGAGTGCTTGGTGGTTCAGGGGGGTTCACACTGGCTCAGGTCTCCAAGGTTGGCCACGATGGATTGAAGGCAGCCACTGCCACTCTTGAGTACCTCTAGCCATGGATTTTTGGTTTTAAGAGCACATTTCTTTGAAGACAAGTTAGAACACATGCAGGAGTGGATGAGGACATCACCCAGACAGTGCTCTCTGCCCACGGCTTTACTTTACCACGTACATAAAAGACGTCTCCCTCCAAGAATTTTAACTTGGAGAATTTCTTCCTTTTCCTCAATTTATAAGCCTGAAATGTCTATTCAGGATCCATTCCCTTATTGCAATCCCCTGATTTCATCCAAGTTGTACCAGTGAGCAGAGTTTTTCGGTCTCCTGTGCTTCCATCCACCCTTCGTGGTGTTTCTGTCTTAAGCACTTTGGGCCAAGCACTGATTTTTGGATCTCCTTGATCATGGGTTGTGTGCTCTGAAACATTTCTAAGTGTTTCTGCAATACAACCACTGTACAAACAGCATCACAGTTGCCAGAGCAGTTGCTGAGATGTCTGCAAGATATCCATGATCAGATTTGCACCTGGGATCAGGAGGGTGAGTGGAACATCACAAATGGCTGATGCTCTTGTGCTGTCTGCATGTGGGATCCATGTTGTGGGCTCCTTGCACCAGAAATTGGCCTCTCCAGGGAGCCTGACAATAACAAAAAGTTCTATTTGATAAAGGGGAGGTTCATGAGGAGCTGGGGTTGGAGACCACCTGGTTAATATCATCCATTTATGGAGTCTTGTTAGAAGGCTCCACAAGCTTTTCAGGCTTTCCCAGTCTTGCCCAGCAATCCCAGATGCCCATTCTGCCTAGGTACAAAAATCAAGGGACTGCACAGCTCAATGACACCTATTTCAGCATCCAGCCTTTCAGTCTCTGATGGGAGGCAATGAATAAAAAACCCCCCAGCATCATTATTACCTATGCCTTCCTAAGATAAATCTGTTTACCTGTAAAACAGATGCATTAAAAACCAATCAGCCAATAGAAATAATTAGTTACAGCGTAGGCATGTGATTTGCTCAGCCTCTGGAACGGGGTAATGTCTTGCTTAGCTTGAACTCCTTGCTGATGGATGCTTGGTGAAAGGTCTTGGAGACGATGTACTCAGCTAAACGCTGGGGAGACAGAAAATGATTACTACAGAGAGACATTGCTCAAGTCAGCTCTGCAAGAAATTCATCACCAGCAGCATTGGCACCACACATGAGCAGCAGCGTATGGAAACTGAACTGTAAAAAGTAACAAAATCAGTGAACTAAGAGAATGTTGCATACCGTGAACGTGAGGGAATGCATCGTTTCCCAGAGGGAGAAACGTTCCTATTTAGCAGGCTTTTGTTTTGTTACAGGAAACGCTTGGATGGGGGGATTTAGCTGTGAACACAGAGCCTTTGTTTTCTGGGAACAAAGGGAACCAAACCGTCACAGGTTGGTAATGGATAAACTTTCTGTGCTGAGCTGGTAGGTGAAGCCTTGGCCTTGGTACAAAACACGCGGGACTGGCTTCTTGTGCCTAAACTCCTGTGGCCCAAACAGCTGCCCTTGGAGGTAAATTTATAGCTCATTTCTGCTTGGTGGCCACAAGACCACCCTAAAATAAAGACACCACCAAGACCAAGAGGAGGGGCTGCTGCAAAAGGCTGCTCTCCCCTCCCCAACACGTCTTAGCAAGATGCTCTTGATAAACCTTTTAAAGATGTCACCGTTGTCTTTAGTCTGGGAAAATCCTCCTGCATGGAAACTGGGAATTGGGGTCTCCTCTGCCCCAAAGGCTTCCTGTGAGCCCTGTTACCTGAAAGGTGGAGCAGGGCAGTCTTCAAAGGCTCACGAACGCCCGACAATGTGACAGAAGCCCTCGTTGTTTACAAGCAGCTTAGCACATCTGGAATGAGAGAGAAGATGCCTTGTCTTCAGCTAAATGAAGGGACTGATCTCATCCTACCAGAAGGAGAAGGGCAACAATAAAACAATTCCACAAGCATCCCTTGCGATGACAGGACCAGTAGAATTTTTCCAGTCCTGCTGGCAAACGGTAGAAGGCAAAAGTCTTGTGGAGACAGAAGGAATAAAAACAAAATGTCTTGCAGGAGGCTAGAAAACTTTCCCAAAGCATTTTTCTTTAAACTTAACCACATGATTTACAAGCTTATTATTAGTTCCCCTCCATCCCTTACATAAAAAGAGAAATTTAAAAAGTGTAGATTAACACATTTTTGGATATCTTCCAAGCTCTCAATTCCTCTGTTTAAAGGATTATTTTGACAAATCAAAAATCACTTTTTGGGTGGCCTGGAGAGACGCAAATTTGCTCTCTCTCTGTAGCAGAAATGCTCCCTTCTCAGAGGGTGCTTACTTGTGCCTCTTAGACAAATACAGAGGCAAATCCAGTCCAGCTTCTGATCTGACTGTAACACAATATTGGCTGCTGATTCCAGGGAATTTTTTCCAGATTGGTCAGGCTGGGGACTGCATTGGGTACCTTAATGTCTACCTAGTCACTACTCAGGAGATGCTAGAGGTTCTTCAGTGAAAGCAGAGCCTTGGGAGGTGCTACAAGACCATCTTCACCTGGGTCATGAGAGCAGAAAATGCTCCTGAGCAGGTGCTGACTGACATTGAGGTGCAGGGCACGAGAGTTGGGCTGCCTGCCAGAACTGCCCTGCTGTCACCCACCTTCGTGGTACCCAGCTGGACACCAGAGTGCCAGATCCATGGGATCTACTGCCTTTCTCACTGGGAAGTGGCTGCAGCTCATGGTCTAGCCCTGCCACAGGGATCACCCTGCATCTGGCAAGAATTCCTGGTGGCCTTAAAACATAGCGAGCACATTGAAGGATTACAATGCCTATTGGAAAGGTAAATGGATTAGCGAAAAAAGTGCCCAGAAGAGTTCAGAGAGGCAGTTTATGAACAAACCAAACCACTGGGAAGTAAACAATTGTCCTGGAATAGAAAAAAGAGTAATATATAAAAATAAATATATATATATATATATACACACACACACACATATTCACTTAAAGGCAGTCTTCGTAAACAGGTTGAACAAGACTATGAGGCTGGAGGAGCAGATGGGAAAATGGAACAAACAGATGGAAAAACTCTATTTCTGAAAAAAAATAATCTATTTGTAAAGCTATAGCTACTTTGAATGAATGTTTCAATGTTAGGAAGCTGAGGCATCAGAAAATTTATAACAAGGCCATAAATTCATCCATCTGAGATCAGTAGGATGGCAGGTCTTTTAGACAGGTGAACAAGGTGCTTTCCAAACAGCCATGTACATTATTTATCCATACTTAATGCCACCATCCTCAGGGATATTTTGCTCCTCTTTAAAGCTATATCTTATGCACTCTAAAGTTAAAAATTACCTTTCAGCTTTTCGTTAACCATAGCTGGCTAATATATTAAAAGAAAAGGAGCAAGTTCACCTTGCTTTCTGCCATCTAATCACAGGGAAAAAATGGGCCTGAGCTCACCAGAACTGTTAGAAAAGTCCTGCAGACAAGGAGGGGAGAAGGAGTGAGCACCATGGCTTAGTTCTCCAGCTTGATGGGGAAGTAAAGGCATCTCCCTTAAATGCCTCCTACCCATCCAGCTGTTCTTGGGCAGCTCTCTGAGTAGTTTTAGAGGGGATGATCAAGAGGAAAAGAGGGAGGAAAGGTTTGATGTTACACTGACTCCAGGGGGAAACCTCTCTTGCAGCAACCAAGCTGCAGTGCTTGGGGTGAGACAAGCAAGGAAAATCCAGGTCTTGTGTTTTAGTCAAAGAACCACCACCTGCAGAGACAAATCCAGCCCAAGCTTCACACGGTGCTCCTTGGTGAAGAAGGGTGAGATATTTACAGAAAAAAAAAATTCCAGCCATGGACCAGGTGTCCAGAAACTCTCCCTGGAGTAACTGAGTTCAGCAACCTCTGAGCGGTGCTGGGATAAGCAACAAAAACTGCATTGCAGAAAATGCTAAGTGGCTCCGAGGGCTGGGGAGATGGTGGTTTGGGCTGGACAGTGTTAATAGGTGCTGGTTTATGGTGTTGGCTCCAGTCCCTCCGAATTACAGCTTCGCAGCTGCGAGAAGGGAGAGTAGAAGTGCTCCAGCTCACTGGGGAGATGTGAAGATTGAATTTTTAACTGAGTGCATTCAGCAGCGTGGAGGTAAAAAAAGGATGTCTGCCTTCAGCACGGGGTCTGGGATGGGGATGCAGCGGTGGGGACCCAGCTGCCAAGTGTGTTTCGTTGTCTCCCTTATTTCAGGTCATTTCTTTTAAGTCGGCACAGGGCTTTTAAGGACTGTGTCCCATATCTGGCTCTTAGCAGATTTGCCCACATGTTTTCCTGTGTGTGTCTCTGGGACTCATAAAAGCGTCTTTAGCGCTCAAGTAAGTTCCCCTTTGAGAAGGGACTGTCAAAGACAGGCACTAATGTCATTAGGAGGTTACAAGGGGGAAACAAGAGAGAATTTGCTACAGATCCTCATTTCCATAATCTTGCCTCGGCTTCCTCGTTTGTCAGTTCTTAACCTCAATTCCTTAACCTCCAAATCTGTGGAGTTGTTGACCTTGGGGATTTGTCTTCAGACTGATTTCAAGTTTTAGGCAATCTAAATTAGGCTCCCCGTGACAGAAGACAAAACTTGGTCTTTGCACCCAAATGTGAAAGACAGGCCCAGAGTGCAAGTGAAATCTTGCAATCGTTTTTTCAAACCATCTGCCCATCTGCAGTCCCAGAACAATATCAGTTCGGTGCTGCCTTCCCTCGCTCTCTCTCAGGAATAAAGAAATTACCATAAACAAAGCAGATCAAGGGTCTTTTTAAGCCAAATGCAGCCAAGACACATTGCTTCAGAAAGGAGCAGGAGAGGGAAAAAAGAGCTGCAGGGGAAGTTTCTTCCTAATTCTCATTAACTCCAGTTTAGCCAGGGATGTGGACGCTGCAGCGTAATTTGGAGTGGATGGTGCTGTGTCCCTCTCCATGGGCACTCCGTTTCCAAGGTATTTCTGTGGCAAACAAAAGTGATCACCACAGAAAAAAAAAAAAAAAGGAAAAAAAGACTGCAGAACTGCTTCTTAAAACTGCTCCCTAACTGTGCAGAGGAGGGAGAATACAAGAAAACAGGGAAATTAGTCTGGACACAAAGAGCCTTTTGGTCTCTCAGACCATTTCTGCGTTGCTCATGGCAGTCAAACCCCTGCCTGAATTACGCTCTTTATTTCAGGGAGCGAAGCCTTTGTGAGAAGATGCATTTATTTCCAAGAGTGTGCTCTGAGTTAGAGAGTCTGCGGCAAACTGGCAGGGCAGCTTGGCACGAGGATTTTCTGGAGCAGCAGGTAGAGATGAACAACGGGAGCTGGACCAGTCCCTGCATGACGGGGAAACAGGGGAGGCAGAGAGATTAAATAATTCAGTGTGTGTTGATGTGATGCATGGAAAAATACCGCCAGAAGTCACGAAGCTAAATGCCTGGGTACCTCTCCAATGGATCAGAGAGCAGGTTTGGGGGGTAAAGGGAGTGAAACGGGCACATCCGTGCTGGGGAGCAGCTTGTGCAGTGGTGGCTGCAGAGAGGCTGCCCCCGAGGTGCCGAGAGGGGGAAAGAGATCTGCGGGAGCCTCAGCCTCATTATTTTTATGTTCAGCTGCCTAATTACTACGTGTCAGCTGTCTGTTGGAAGGAACGATGTACTGCAGCCTCTCGTTTGGGAATTTATAGTGATTAATGGGCCTGGAGGGAATGACTAACGAGGAAATGTTAGAATTAGTAAATATGCATCACCGTGCAATGAGTAAAGCGAGGGACATGACAAATGAGCCCAAGTATGTGAAAGATGTAAATGTTGCAGAAGGACAACCTTTGGGAGGCCCCGGGGACCCGCAGAATCCGAGAGGAACAGGAGGGTGGGAGCAGCACAGGTGTGATCCCGTGGGGTGACAACAAACCGAGTAAGGAGCGTTCTCCAAAGCCTTCCAAACAGTCCTAGGCAGACGTGGAGGAACAAACTCGCTCTGGCAGGGCACTGCAGTGGGATGGAAAGCTGTCTCCCCGCCTGTTGCCTCCCGTGGAGCACAGCAAGGAGCACCGGTGCCACAGCCGCGTGTTGGGCGATCACCACGATCTGTCCTACACCAGGACCTGGGTCTTTGAAGATATTTCGGTCCTGCAAGACTCAAACCGCTCAGTTTATCCATTTCATGTGCAGAAATTGCTTTCAGCTCGACGGTTTCAGAAGAATTTGTTTACCAAATAACAGCTTTGCTGCGTGCCAGGGACCTGTAGCTGGTCCAACATCCATGCAAAGTAACACCTGCAGGCTCAGCCTCGCAGGCAAGGACAGCACAGAACAGCATCGTGGAGGGGCCTGGGTTTTGGGGCTACTTTCCTTATGTTCCTTTGTAAGAGAGATGCAGAAGCCCCCAGAATCACAGCTGGCAGGTGTTCTTGAATGGCTGGCATTTTAAAACTGCAATTTTGGAGAAATTCTACTAATTTCGGTAAATTTATTAAAACCTGTAAAATGGACAGGATTAAGGAAGAAAAGCAGCTGTCCTAATTTCTTGATCTAACGTCTCATCGAGATCATCTGGCAGCCACTGGTCTGCCACACTTGTCCACTGCCAGCACCTGCTGGTGAGACTGAGCAGCGTGAGGTAAACCTTTGTACCAGTGTTGCAGTCTTTACACGAAACTAGAACCCGGATTAAAATGTTCCTGAGGTTTGGGCAGCAGAAAATCTAGAATTAGGTATGCTGCAGAAAACTGAAATTTGGTCTCATTTGCATCGACCAGATCAAACCCCTCGCTCCATGTGGCTTTTCCATTTTATTTCCAGCACAGCAACATTATTCAAATTTCACTCAATTGAAAGATGCAGCTGTTTCTATTTTTGGTGCATCCCTGTTAGAGAATAGGAATCAAACAACAATTCTGCACTGTTTGGTGATCAGCAATATTCTGTCTGTAAGATAATTTTCACTCATTGGAAACAGAAGTCAGGAGAGCAATAGCTTAGGTTCTTCTGCCCTTTAAATACTGCAAAACAGCTGTAATGTTATGTTTTCTCTATAATAGACATTTCTGAAAGCTGAGGCAATTTTCAGAGGACATAACTAGATCGTAGACAAGCCTGTAGCTGCGGAATAGATAATTTCCCTTTTCCAGCAGGCCTAGATGAAAAAAGAAAATTATTTATAGGGGGAAAAAAGAATCAACAAAACAAACACCCCCTCCCCCAAACCAATCAATTAATTTCCTTTGTGAAAATGAAATAATCTAAATAACTCCTGTCTTGGAGGATAACTGGGAACTCCTACAGGTGGAAGCAGGATCACTCTGTGTTTCAAAGTGCTTCAGGGCTCTGAAAGCAAAGCAGAATCACCAATGCCATCATCCAGTTGCTGACGGGACAGCAATGATTTCTGTAAAGAAATTTTCAAAGAACAAGTACTCCCCTTGCCTTTTTGTAGAGATCAAGATAAACTGAGCCTAGCCACGTACCAAACGACTTCATCAACAGCTTGACTTCGTGCCTTCCACTGACAGTGGAAGTCATCCAAAGTCACTTTTTCGGTCCCTCCTAAAGCAGAAAACAACAATTCCCCCTGCAACCCATCCCCTCCACAAAAACCCTCACAAGGGCTATTTTGGCAAACCAAAGATCTCCTCCAGTGTTCCCACAGGCAACGGGAAGTTTCTCATGGACCCAAACCTTCAGGAGCAGCCCAGCACTGCCTCTTTCTCTGGCAGCAGTGATGTAAAACGTCAAATCCCAGTCTCCAAGTCAGGACTTTTTCCTCTCCCGTGGGTCTGTGCCCCCAGCCAAACGCCACTTTGATCACTCCCAGTGGTGTGATGACCACTGCACCCCATGTGAAGGGAGAGTTCATCTCCCTTGAGAAAGTTCAGGACTGAACCAGGGCTCTCACTTTCCTTGGTTTCACCGCTGGTGAGAGCAGTTCAACACTTGGCTGAAAGGATGAAAAAGAAAACATTTAGATGAAACATTATATATACTCTAATTGCAGTCAATCCATCCCCAAACGAAATCCTTAATTTCAATTTTCCCGACGATGGCGTTATTTGGGGGCTGCACATCCAGGGGGAAAGGATTTCTATTTTTCAACAGCAAAACATGATGTTTTCGAATGTACTTTTTCAGTTGGAAGATGACAGGATGGAAAATCCACAGCTATCTCTACTTATAACACATCATGGTTAGGTGTGTGTGCATAGCACTTAGCACAGCATAAAACATAACATAGCACATAACACATCCAGGTGGGTGTGCATATGGCATGGGCACAAAAAGTAAGTTTTAGAGACAAAGTTTGAGAACACAGAAACTATTGGAAAAGGAGGGTTAAATAGCAGTCAGTTCAGATGGTACAAAGCAAGCTGTGCTTTCTTCATCTCAAGGAAAGTTAAGATACAAAAACCTGTTTGCAGGTGACACTGAAAAAACTTTGGAGGTTCCTCCATTTATTGTTGGGTACAGGGAGATCTGGTGCAGGAAACATTTGAAATATGTCATTTGTACTGGGGAAACGATACCCAGCCCTCAGCAGAGATAAAGTCAAAACCCAGCTGATGTTTCTGAGTCAGAAGCAAGTGCAACTGGTCAGATGTGCCATGCACTTGCCCCCCTCCATCTGAAAATAACACTGCTTCCAGATTTTCTGGGAGCATGAAGATTTCAACGACAGCAGCATCAGCAGAGCTCTCCTATGCTGTGTTGTTTACTTTTCAGGGAAATTGTTGACTGCTTTTCATTTTGCCACATGTGAGACAAAACAATCCACTATCCTTTTATTCAATAAAATTGTTTAATATTCCAAGTTTCTTGTGTGATTCAGAAGGGAACTGTTTCCAAATGCCAACCTCTCCTGCCCGGGGGGGTGGAAAACGCCTGCTCCTGGCTTGGTTTAGCAGCAGGATGGCAGCAGATTGGCCTTTCCAAAGCAGGGGGCCTTGGGCAGCGACAGAAAAACGTGCCCAACCCTCGGCCAAAAATATCGCCCAAGCCCAGGGGAGGACACATTTTTAATATCTCACCTAAAAAGGCAAAAAGAATTTGCCAGAGGTTCCGGCAATATCACAGTTAGCACAGGCATTCCTCCTGGTAAACGGGGAATTGCCTGGATTGCCTGAAACGGGTCAGTTATCACCCTGGGAACTGCTGGCCAGGCCTGACCTCTCCACCTCACACCTGGGTGCAATTTCCAGCAGCCCAGCCACTGGTTCCAGTGAAATCAAAGCCGATGCAGCCGTTGACTTCTAAGATCTCCGATAGGGAGATCTCAGCTGTGGTTACCAGCTGGGCTGCGCAAGTGTCATTTTCCAAAAAACCCATCTGCCACACTGAGGCTTCGGTAGCCAAGAATCTGCTACTTACTACCACAAAACTGCTCCAGATTTTCACTGGGGTAACTACTAGCATTTACATTTTGGGAGGGACAGAGAAGGTGGATTTTAGAAACTGTTACTTTCAGTGTTGAGAGGAAATTTTTCTCTTCCTGCACTGGTCCAAGCCTGCCTTTTTCTCTGCTGCTTTCTTGTTTTGCTACTTCATTTTCAGATGGGTGCCCTTGGCTTCCCAGGACCATGGGCTGTCTCATGGCTTTTATCTTTCTTGACATTTTGCATCTGTTTTACGTCTCTAACTGCCTTTGATTTAAGCCCGGCTTCCCTTTTCTCATATTCAAGCTTAGAGGCAGAAGCAGCCCAGCTGAGATTCGCATCTCCACAGATGTTTGATGTCTCCAGGGTTGATGTCTACATTGGAGCTGGTGCTCTAGGTTCCCTTTAGCATCAATGGAGAGAGATGAGTGGCTACACCATGATTTATCTGAGCTACTCGAGGCATCTGAACTTAGTGGGGGGTAATTCCTGCATCACCAGCATCTCTTTCGCTCAATTAGCAATCAATGGAGAAGTCAGTGTCGGGAGGCACGACTCCTACCCTGCATCACCAAAATAACATTTGAAAGTGCTCTGAATGTGCCTTTCCTTTGGGACAATCCTGTCCCTTCACAGGTGCCTTTCCACAACACCCTTTGGCTCAAGTGATTCACAGGCACCTGCCTTCCCAGGTGATGCCACCAAGGTTCACGTACCTGCTCATGGATTTCTGCAAGGTCTGGCAGATCCACCCCCACTTACTGCCAGGGTATCTGGTGGGAGTTTTCTCCAAGAGGCCACGTGAAACCTAAAATACCGTCAACAGCCCTGTTTGAAGAGTATGGCCATTTACAGGCAGGGAGGCAGGCTACAGAATGAAGGTTGGTTGGTAGAAAAGGGGATTTATCATGATGGATGAAGGGCATTTTTAGCTCGAGAGGCAGCTGGTTTCCCTGCAACCAGATGGCCACAGGGTCCAGGCCAAACTTTGCATCTTGACCGTGCTCCAGTGTGATGATTACGACTGACTGAACTCGGAGTTTGGCCACCGTGTGAATATTAAACACCCCAGAATGACTGCTAAAGATTATTAGATTAGTGCAGCACCCAGGTCAACATCTCACCACTGAGCTGATGCAAAAATGAGAGGCTAAAATCAACAGTTTTAAATCACAGGCGCCAGTAAAAAGCCCTCTCCAGGAACGAGACACTCCACCATTAAAACTGGGCCAGGATGGAGTTGCTGGAGCCCACCTAACATACAAAGAAATTGAAATATGCACCGAATCTGAGCTCAGAACTGCATCCTGATTTTGCAAACGTGCTACAAATATCTCAACACCTTCTGGTTGTCAAAATTTGGCCTAGGACGGAAATTCAGATGTGTGAGGCACCTCTACGACTCCTTCACAGAGATGGCATCTGATTATCCAGAATTACATACTGAACCACAGCCAGAAAATCCAGCTTGAGTTGCCCTTCTGCTAAATGACTCCAAAACAGATGTGTGAAAACCTGCTAATAGTAATCTTTAGGTTACTTTAGTAAAGCAGCTGAGTGTGGTGGCATCTTGAGAACTTGCTGTCAAGTAAATTCCTGCTTTGGGGAGCAGCAGGAGCAAGAGGGAAAGGGTTTGGTACCTCTCTGCTCCGGTCATCTGGAATTAATCTGCAGCCAGGCGTCTGCCAAAGCTCCCAGTTCTTTGGGTAGCCTGGAGACAGCTGAGGGAGATGGTGCATGCAAAGGAAGTCCACCCTGGAAATCGATTCTGTGCACATGAGGCAGCCTGAGCACCCAAACCCTGCACCAACAGAAACCACTCAGGTTCCTGCAAAAAGACAGATTTTATGCCCGAGTATAATATATATTTTAAGAGTTAAACACAGGGACCTGATGAGCCATTTAGCAAAGAAAAAAAAGGAGTAAATGGGAAGATAAATAAAAGTAAAACTGTTCTCTCTACAATGCCTGCAAGTGACTTCTGCCAATTGCTCCTCGGCACATCCCGATCTGGGGTTCATCCATGGAGGGAGGATCTTCCCCAATGCATCTGCACTTCATTAGGAGTTTGTAGACTGCTAAATGAGCAACAGACCCCAGCATGAATGCACATTGTCTGAGCTGGGCTGATCACACTGTGTGATACAAGGGAGTGTTAAAAAAAACTGCTGTTCTTCAGTAAACATTGGAAGAGAAGACTGAAGATTAATTCAAACAGCTTGGAAAACTGAAACAAGAGAAATGAGCTGAATATTTCCAAATATGGGCTACCTTACTTCAGTATCAAGCCAGGAGAACCTTGGGGCATGCGAGCCAACCAAGCTGCAACTCCCTGGATAACAAGGCCTTAATTAAAAGCTAAATTGCACATACATAAAAAACCCCACAGGGCTCACTTCAGCCACAGAGGTCATGAAATCACAGGCAATCATATGACAAACATTAATCCAAAAGTCCAGGGAACAACTGCTCTGCACACACTCACTCAACACGAGCCACAGAAACACTTGCAAAAATGCCATAACGAGCTTAAGGCTTTTAGTACAAATAAATAAAGCCACAAATAGTAACACCAAAGGAAGAGAGAAGAGGAACCACCAAGGGCTCTGCTCTTCTGTAGCGGGGAGTTGTTCAGTGAAAATGCCAAATTAACTCCTAGAGAGAGATTCCATCCAGTGCTCCCCCAACTCCCTGCTTCGCTGCTTCACTCCCCCAACAGCTCCTGCTAATCTGATCTGGAGGAAAAAGTCTTCCCCGCTCCAAATCTGGCACTCATTTTACCCTCACATACAATCAAAACATGCCAACCAGCACTTGAGATGTTTTTCTTTAATACCATTAGGAGCAATAACACACCATGTTCAACATCCCATCTCCAGCTGCTTTGGAGAAAAGCAAGAAACCCCAGCTCAGACACCAAACTATGCACAGGGGGCTCAGGGAGAGGAATAATTAGCTGATTTATGTAATTCCCACATCCAGCCCTGGGTTTTATTCAGCACCCTGTGTTGGATGAACCTGACTCCCATCACCTCCAGCAGCAGATCTCCCCACACACGCCATGGCACCAGGGATGAGCACAGATGGTCCCACGTTGAGGCTGCATCCAGGAGGTCAGTGCAGGGTGATTTATGTCTCGGAGCACAGCAGACCTTGGGACTCAGCTGCTGTAATTTGGGGGCAACCCAGCTACTGCCACGGACATCTGCTGAGGATCTGCTCCTCTGTTTCAGCACTGTTTTTCCATTAAAGACCAGCAGCTCGCAAGAAAAGCAGTAAGAAAACCTGTAAAAGAGAGGAAATTTATGTAGGGCAAACCAGGTGCATTGCCCCTGTTGGCAGCACTGACCCAGCACCAGCACATCATGATGCACAGCCTACCCTTGCTGCCTGTATTACTAATTTTGACTGGAGTCACCATCTAATGAACTTTCTGTTCATTTTCACTTCAACTGGAGGCTTCCACGGCCATTTCCTCTGGAAGACACACCAACCCAAAGCTCGGCGTGGTGTTTGGGGATGGTGGGGTTGCCCACAGCAGACTCCTCTTAGAAGAAGGTTCCCTGTACCTGTAGGTCCTTTCCCCAAGCCTTCCCTGATGGCTCATTGCATCTCCCAGGTGTGACATGGAGTCACAAGCTCTTGTCCCATGGGACAGGCAAACGGGGAGTTTCCTGGGAATTAATAATAATAATATTAATAATAGTAATATCCAGCTTCACTGGTAGAAGACCAGAACCTTGCCAAGAGCAGGAAACGAGCATGTGGATGTACTCTTGAAAAAAACAATGTCCTCTCAAATAGGCCACAAAATAAGATAATTAAACACAGTCTGCCAGCAGAGACACACTTGGGACACTGCTTCCCAAGCCTCCCCTCTGCACCCACCACCACGAGCACTTTGTGGATGTGGGTTTTGTTGTGCTGACTGAGAGAGGAAGAGAGCAGCCCCAGCAACATCACTGTTAGGGCAGGATGAGAGGCAGCACAGAGCTGGATTTTCCTCCGAGGGTCCAGCCGGTGGGGATGCGGCCACACAGCTGTAAGGGAAGGAGCTGTAGCTATAAATGAGTGTTGTTCTCCATCTCCTGACGTCAAGAGAAGCTTTGCTGGCGAGCCCTGCCAAGCTCCAAGCTCCAGAGAAGCTCTCCCACCCCACGCAGCCCCCACGTGCGATCTCAGCCGTCTCCCTCCCAGCCGGGTGCTGGCACCGCCTCCACCCCCGCCCCAAGCTGCCGGGATGGGGGGACACGCTGCCAGAAACTGCTCGCCCAAAAAGCCACTTTCCATCAGCAGCACCTCGTGCTGGACCCCAAATCGACGGAGGAGATGGTGGTTTGCATCCAGGAGACCCCGGGGTGGGAGTGTTGTGAGTCCCCGGGTTCATGGCAGCGGGATGGAGAGAAACCATCTCCCAAGCAGCTTTACCCTCTAATGCCTCTCAATCAACACCTGGCCTTGAGCTGTTGCTCTTTATTTTCATTACTGACAGGGGAGATCTCATTGCATTGCTCCCTTTATAGGCAGAGAGAAGAGATCTTTGTGCCTCTTCTAGAAAACAGAAATAAATAAAATCACGCAGCCATTTCCTTCTGCAAATAGTCAGGGCTGAGCTGGGGAACAGGTGAGGCCGGGAGCAAGTAACCCTTCATAGCTGCGACGCAGGATTAAAACAACATTCCCAGCATATCCTTAAACAAACCCACGAGAGAAGCCAAAGCCACCCCAAACTTTCCCCTTCAGCCTGTAATTTTCAGACAACAAACCAATCCTTTCACTTTTCTAAAGGAGCGAAGAGAGAGGCAGAGAACTGGAAAAACCCTTTATAGAAATATCAGCTGTTCCTCCTCATTCCCACCCCCAGTTCTGTTTTTTGACAAGTTAAAGTGAGGCCATAACTTATTCTGCTTTGTTCGACAGGGCTAATCACACGTGACTCTAATCACTCATGATGTTTTATTGATTTTAAGCACATTTAATCAGAAATTGGCTCGGAGTTAGATTCCTGCTAATTACTGAGAAGCAGCATTTTGAATGACTTCACAATTGGACTGCAGATTAGAATGGACAATATGTACTAAAATAATGATTCATGCATTCAGCTCCCTGGATTTATTTTGTTTATATTGGATTTTTTAATCTTTAAAGACATAATTCTGCATATGGGCAAGCAGCATTTAAAACCCTTAACAAAATGGGTTTAATTTAACAGGCTAGGCTTTCTCCAGAGATGGGGTGTGTGGGGAACAGTTTATCCACAGCTAATGCAGGTCTCTCTTTGAAGGTCACTGGAGGTGCCTTGCCCACGGTGACGTCACACACGGGTGGTCGTGGCACTGCCAGGAGGGGGGAGGCCACTGCTCCGGGCTCCTTTAGCATCCCCACCAAACCCACCAGTTCTGCTCTGAAGTCAGGGTGAGCTTTTCTCATTCAGTCCCTGCTCTGTCCCCATTTCCAACCCCAAACCCCAAATGCGAATGGCTCATTAAGGCAGAGGGACCCAGCTCTGAGAGGTGTTGAGCTGAGTCCAGCCACCACCTCACCCCTCCTGCTGCTAAATCTTTCAACACACAGGGTTAAACAGTTTATATTTCCATACTTCTTGACCTAAAAACCACCGTCTCATTGAAAATCAGATTGTTGCTGATCACAGCCTGGAAACAGATTTTTGTTTTTCAACAGCTGCAGGTGTCTTATCTCCATCAGTGTCCAGGAGATCCCTGGCAATGTGGCTGCAAATGCTCCAGTAACATTGTCCATGCTCAGAGAGAGCTGTGGCCAAGCACAGACCTTTCTCAGCTCTGCAAAACTTCCTCTGCCTCCTGGGAAACACTCATCCATGAGCAACAGAGGCTGGCAGAGAGGCTAGACTGGAGACTACCAGCTATTTGAACTGGTAGGAAAGGAAAATTTCCTTCTGATTGAAAACAGAAACTTTCCACTTCCATCTCTGCTATTTTATTTTTGTTGGAAAACAAGAAGTCACACTGGGGAAGGCTCTCACAGTTTTCAGCTAAAATTTTCAAGTTTTGAGTTATAAAGTCAAAATTTTCCATTAAGAAAAGGAATCTTTTTTCCCCAGCACAACTCTGCTGGGAATACTTACAGCAATCCTGCCAGCCAATTGCTTTCATACAAAAACAAGCCTAAATTCAGAATGATGCACAGAATACTCTGCAATAACCGGTGTCTAAAATGTAACAGCTCCAAAGTCTCCTGTTCTGCTCCCACTCCTTTCCATGGGTCTGTGACACCCGATTCAGTGGGAGGAACTCGCTTGTGAATGATGTGAAACCTCAGTTTCCCAGAAAGCTGGGAAATTCACCCCAGAATCACCACTGGCCTCCCAAGGAACCACGCTGCAAATCTGTGCTAATTCATCCTGCATGGAGAAGTGGTGGGATTTTCACTCTTTAAGCACTGTTACACTCTGTAACGTGGCAAGACTCCAGCCTTCACGTAGGACTCAAACTGTAGCAAGTCCAGAGTGTAGCTCTGACTCCTGCATCCTTCCCTTCGTCCTCACAGCCCTCCCCATTCCCCACTGTGCTGTTTTACTGTCACTGCAGAACAAGATGTAGAGACAAAGGGAACTCTCACCCTGGTGTAACTTCACAAGTTATAAAAAGGAAATATCTCTTTGAGTTGGACTCCTTTAACATTTTTTCTTCCCTTCTTTTTTTTTTTTTTCATTTCTTCATTCATTCTTTCTTCTGTTCTTTCAGTTGTCCTTCATTCTTTCTTTCCTTTATACTTCCCCAGGAGTTGGACTCCTGGAATCCTGTGAGTCCCTTCCAGTCAGGATATTCTAGAACTCTAAAACTTGCTGCATCCAGCACTACTGGGTGTAGGTGTTCACAGCCCTGAGGAGTGTTGCTTTAGTAGTTTTCTGAATGGACATGAGTGACAAAACAGCAAATCTGTGTTCTTCCACTCACTGGTTGACTCCAACTTCAGAGTCTTCAGTGAGAAGTACAGCCTTGAAATTATTCTGAAGTTACAGCACCTACAAGAATTTTACCAGATGGAAACCTGAAAAAAGATTGCTGATTACTTCTCAGATGCATTGCTCATTTGTTCAGAGTAATTACTAGATGCAAAACCAAAAATAGACCCTTTTCCTTTGATCCTCTCCAGTTGGATTCTGCACATGACAACCCAGAGCATGTATCTGGATATTCTGTGCTGAAGCTGCCACAGTTTTCATTCAAAACCCAACCAGCGTTTCTCATCTCACCTACAAAAATGCAGATGAAGATAAAACCTGTCAAAGGACACTGGCAAGCATCAACCTGTCCCAACTCCTCACAGTTTGCATCCTCCTGGGGTGGGGGAAGAAATCACATGCAGGCTCACTTACAGAACTTGGAGCGGCCCAGTGATGAGCCTGTGCTGTTCTCCCCTGGTTATTTAATCATTTGTTAAAAAATCCACCCTGAAGCCAGCAAGCAAGGTCTTTGTAGGTCCAGCTTTGGGGTTAGCCCTTTATATGTAGCCTAGGGCAAAGGGTGAGGAAGAAGAGTGGTTTCCAGGAGGTGCAGACGAAGAGCAGAGCAGTTGGGGCCAGGGCAGAGCTTGGCATCCCTCTGCGTGTGTGAGAGAGCCAAGGCAGAGCCGGCAGCAGGAGCTCAGGGGTGCTGGGGATGCTCAGGAATACTCAGTGCTACCAAAGTGACCCAAGAGACACGGGCTGCTTGATTGCTCTACAAAAGGAGGCGATCCTCTTACAGAGCAGAGCTGGCTGAGCACACACATCCTGCTCCAACATTCCCAAGCAAGGGCTGCCTCATTCCCCTCTGAGGAGCTCCAGCACCTTGACACGGGCACCTGCCTCCCAGGGAGGGGCTGGGAGAGGGGAGCCAGTGCCTGAAGTTTTCTCTGCAGGTTTTCTAGCAAGGCTATATCAAAGGAAGATTATGTGGATCTGTTGCTTATCAATGCCTGGAGGGACTTGTCCTCCTCGGATGGCTTCGGTAATGTGGCACCGAGAGCCGGACTGGTTTCATGGCCGGGGTGAAATGGAGGGTGGAGAAGCTGGGATTCACACTGCTGTACCATTCTTTTGGCTTGTAGCAAAGCTTCAGCACAATAATACAGTCCCAAATCCAACCTTCAGCAAATGATTCCTCTCCCCCAGCAGCAGCACTGAGGATGTTCAGTGGATGGGACCAGACCAGCGGGATCATGGTCAAGTTTCCAGCTGTACGTCCAGCAAACCTCATTCTTTACGCTGAGCACTGGCATTGATATCCTGCATTAGAGATTAGGGCAATACTGTACATTATTTCCAGCCAGGGATTAATTAAATCTTAACATTTCTGAGAGGCAACCAGTATAAAGGAAGCCATTCGTTTCAGCAAGGCCCAAATGAGCAAGCTCCTCATTTGTTTCTAGGCTTGCTCCATGGCAGAGTGAAAAGTAAGCTGGGAACTACCTCTTCCAAATTACTTTAAAATGCCTGATAATGCTATAGAGAAGCACCTGCAGAGGTTCTACGTGCCAACCACTGCTCCTTCCTCTTCAGGTTTTGAAACAGCCTTTGCTCTGGCCTAAGAGTAGGTCCCAAATGTGGCAGCAATGTCCCTTTCAGTCCGCTGCCCAAATGACCTCTGCAGTGCTTTGTTCCTGACGTTCCTTGGGCTGGAGGGAAGCAGCACAAAGCCCGTGGCACCAGGCTGGAAAAGAAGGAAAGCCCTGTTTGTGTCTTAACACGGTCAGGGGAGACAAGGGGGGGCAGGACTGTGTGTTTTGCTCCCTGCAAACAGGGGATAAGAAGGTGACCCATCAGGGATGAAGATGGGGCAGCAGAGCCGAGGTGCCCTGGAGATGTGAAGTGGGAGGCCACCAGCCAACGTCTTCAGGGGGATTTTTCCCAGGAAAATGGGAGACCTGCCATCAAAAAGCCCCAAAGCTGAGCAAGACACTGACTTCACTAGAACTCTTCACTGGCAAAACTGCTCACAGATTTACTCATTGTCCTCCCTTGCCCACGGTGCTCATGCCCACGTGCACATGGTTTTGGAGAGACCTGGGGATGTCTGTGCCATTCACCACAACGGGGCATTTTCCATGGTATCTTGGCTTTTTCTGGGGCAGTGAAACAGCTGGAGCTGCCCACAGCTGCTCACTTTGCTTTCTCAAAATCTGCTGTTACTTGTTTGGGCTTATTTAAACTCGCTTTCTTCCTGTTCACTTTTATTCTGCTTTTCTTCATCAAAGACCTGCTTGGGCCGAGGAGGGATTTTGAGACCTGGAGGGTTTCCATAGGTCTGGCTTGTATTAGAGGGGGGCAATTTCCCAACCACCGGCTGAGTTTCAACATTCCCTCTCTCCTTGCCTTGCTGAGGAAAACCAGGGGCACACATGCAGCCTCCTGCAAAGACTCCTTTTCCAACAGGATGAAATCAAGGTGAGGGAATTTTGACAAGAGCAACAGAGCGGGCTGGACTGGAGAGCTGCTGCTGGTGTGCTTGGAGTTGAGAGTTTTCAGGCCGATGATAATTTCTGCAGCTCTTCCTCCATCCTCCTCCCTGCCTGCAATCACCTCATGATCACAGCAATCCCCATCTGCAATCTGCACAGGGGGGGTCTCGCACAGCCCTGCCTCACTGAGCTGATTTAGGGCCTGGAGGGTCTTTAACCTGGGGATGAACACTGCTGGGACACCTTGAAATGGATTGGAGAGCTCAGTTCTTGCTGGACTTCTATGAACTGTAGGTGCAAGACAGGTCCCTAGGACTGAACATTGCTGTAGTCTTCAAACAGCCTCCATTGTGTAAAGAGAAACAGATGGAGAGGTTGAAGTCAGTGACATTCCCAAACCAGTGCCACAGTAACAGTATGAAAAACCATCATAAATCTGGAGTTTGCCCTTCATTGTTTCAGTGCAGCTCAAACTAGTCAAAGAAGTAACATGGTGGAAAAAGTGATGAAATTTAAAAAAAAAATAAAATTAAAAATTCATAGACATAAGATACCCCACACCTGGAAACATTTAAGGTCAGGTTGGATGAGGGTCTGAGCAACCTGGTCTAGTTGAACATGTCCCTGTTCACTGCAGGAGGGCTGGACTAGAAGACCTTTGACAAGTCCCTTCCAACCCAAACTTTCTATGAGAAGCATGCCACATATTCCACTCTACATAACAGCTTTGGTGTCTTTCACCATTTGGAGGAGAGTTTCCTCCTGGTCCTTCTCATGGATTAGGATCTGTCCCACACCCACCAAAAAATCCCCAAATCTACTGGGCAGTGATCTCCGTGTAACACAGGGCAGTGAGGGGCTGTGAAAAGCCACGTGAGTTCCTGAGTGTTGGAATTGAAGTGCCCCATTTGCCCCTCCCAATCCCCTGTTGCAGGCCCAGCTATACAATATTAATTGAAGCCCCCCGTGTGTCTCATGCCCGGTGGATGTTGCCTTTTAAAAGGTGCCTTCGTGCAATTCAGCACCAGCAATGCGAGACGTTGTGCAGAGCCAGCAGTTTTTGCAGGCAACCACGAGATGGCGATGGAATAGAAATTTCCAGCCAGAGGAAAAGCAGTTCTGGGTTACAGAGAAAGGACTGAACGCCCTGCATGCTGAGCCCACTGCCAGAAAGCAAAAAGCAGGGAGGTGTTGAAATGTTACATTATTTTCCATCTTTTTTTTTTTTTTTAGGCAGTGCATATACTGGTTCTGTATTTATAGAT
>VZTA01008482.1:0-63738 GCA_013398855.1 Mohoua ochrocephala | reverse complement strand
TTTTTTTTTTTTTTTAATGTTAGTATATACTTTAAAATCTAGATTAGAGTAGAAACTTAATCCTGCTATGACCAAGCAAGTCAGCACAAAGGGGCAGTAAACTGCAGCCTTACAAAGGGGCAGTAAACTGCAGCCTTTTAGAGTTTGCTGCAGAGGAGTCATTAAAAAAAGGTACTTTCCTTTCTCTAGTTCCATTTCCCAAGAGATATGTCCATCATTGATCACCCCACTGAAGGGAATTTTGACACAAAGTGAAAAATTAATTAATTAAGATTTTTAATTAAAACACAGAGAGGCATGGGAAATGGGGAGCATGTAGTTGCAATCCCTTTACCCTCTGAGTCCACCCCTTCCCACAGGATGGTGTGACTGATTTGGAAGGTGGGATGAGTAAGTGTGACTTCAGTGTACAGCCTGGATGTTAAGAAGGGTCTGGATATTGCTACTTAAACCCTCCTACTTTATCACCTTAGTTTTGCCTATAGTCTTTCCCCCTTACTGGAAATGTATCCACAGGCAAAGGTGCAGCCCTTTTTATTTAATAAATGAATATTCATAGAAGGGTTTGGGTTGGAGGGGACCTTAAAGCCCATCCCATTCCAACCCCCTGCCATGGGTAGGACACCTTCCACTATCCCAGGTTGCTCCAAGCCCCATCCAACCTGGCCTTGGACACTTCCAGGGCTGGGGCAGCCACAGCTTCTCCGGAAAACCTCTGCCAGTCTGTGACCACCCTCACAAGGCCCCTTGGTCATTCCTGTGATTATTCTCAGCACCAAGGAGTAATGTTGGCAGTTTTATACAAGGCAAACCAAATCAACAGAAATTGAACTGTTTTCAAATGCTTGCAAGGCAGAAAACAAGATCCATATCCAGCATCTCCCTCCTCCCTCTAAAAACGCTTGGTGAATGAGTACTTAAATCCTAAAGCCATGGAACATTTTCTTGTTTTTTAATGTGACTTTTTAAGGTAATCCCATTAAAAAATTGTGTGCCTCTTCCCTGGGTCTCTGTACCCCCAGCTGCTACAGTGCAGGGCATGGGAGCAGCACCCACTTCCCACCAAGCCCTTTGGAACCACACAGGGAGAGCGTGGCAGTTTTCACCTTCTTTCTCCAGCGCAGCAATATTTCTACTGCCAGCCCCAAATCTGGGGACCTGTTAAACTGAATGAGGATAAAGGTCCAAATTTTGAGCCCATAATTCAATTAGGATTTAAACAAATGCAGCTTCTAAGTGCCCTCATGAAGATTTGCCCTGCAAATTAAAACTTCCCTTTGCAAATCTGCCCTTTAGGTTCCTGCTTGAGAAGGAGATGGGAGACAGCTTGAAGAGATTCATTTTTCCTCTAGTTTATATATAACTTGCTAAGCTTTTTATTTTTTTAAATGAGCTTACTATGTCCAATTTAAGTCAAAATTTAATGATCCCTGCAGTAATTCATTTAAGGATACAGCTTCCATAAACGGTGGAGCATAAGTCAGGGAATAACTGTCCTTGTCCACAGCGCAATCATTAATCAACTTTATTAAAATCAGGATTGGCTGAGGAGGTTTGCATAATAAAAGAAGACTCAGAGCCTTTTCCAGGACTAAAATGGACCTGAGATCGAATTTTGGGTATTTCCTCCCCACTTCCCCAGGACTTTGCTCCACGTAACTTGGGAGCATCTGAGTCCAGAGTTCATGGTTGGGCTCATGTGTGGAGTTGGATGGTGTGGTAGTGGTCCTAAAAAGGGTTAAAAAAAGACCAACAGTCCCTAACACAGACAGGCATGTTGCTTTGCACTTAGGGCAGGAAGGGGATGTGGGAAACATCCTATTTCTGGCAATTTTAGCAGTGTTCCTCAATGCTTTGGTGTAGGGATGCTTTCTGGATGAGGCATTAGCCTCGGAGCAAGCACCTGGAGTTACTTTATATTATTTTATGTTATTTTATGCTATTTTATATTATTATATGTTATTTTATGTCTTCATCTCCCCCTCAAGTTGGGCAAGGCCCTGAATGCTTGCTCTACTTAGTGAGAGACCCGATGCCCTGAGTGGCTCAGCCCCTTGGCAGGTCAGGGGAGGCAGGAGCAGCCCAGGGTGCCACCATGAGGGACCAATTAGGTCTCTGGATCCAATTAGCAGCAGCTGGGATTTGTGTGCATCCCTCTGTACATATGGCTGGGCTGAACTTTCCCCCTGTTTCAAACGTCCTCGCGGAGCGCGGGCGAAACGAGAGGAAGGAACATTTGTCTGGGGTTTTTTTTGAAAGCCTTTATCATGATGGACGAGGAACCTTTTACATCATTCTCCAACTTGCAAACAAATTAGGTACCTTCATCACCTTCCCCTGATAGCGGAGCTGGCAAGCGACGGGCGATGAGCTGCCGGGGAGAGGGTAACGGGTGTGCAAGTGTTTCATTGGACATCATCAACCAAATTCGCTGGAAATAAAATATAAGTGAAGTCAGATGCTGAGGGCTTAAGTGTCCATGCATTAACCAAGATGGTTTCCATCTCATGGAGCAATTTGGGCTCCGGCCATTTAGGGCAGGACAGGAATTGTTATTCATTTTAATGGATGCTGGGCATCCAAATCCCTTCGGTGGAATTGAAACAACTCATCCCTAATTTCTATCTGTTTCAGTCCCTCACATGCAGCCAACTCCTGCAGGGCACTCCAGGAAGCCTGATGAAAGTGTTGCTGGTATTACCCATAATGATCTTCAGTTTCATTGAAGAGATCAGTGTAAGAAGAAGAGAAGGAAAGGTCCAGGTCTGTTGACAAAATGTCAGGGAGATGAATAGAGCTGGTTCCTTCTTCCCCATCAGTGGTTTCAGCCTAGAAATAGAAGATCCCATCACCTGCAGCCCACTGGCAGCCCCATGCTCAGGGTTTCACGAGCAATGAGGCAGCAGCAGGGCTGGCAGCAGAAGGGGACGATGCCAGGCAGGGAAGGTCCTGCTGCTAACAATCCTGTTAAGGGATGCTTCCAGCACTGAGGAGCAAGGATGTGATGAATGACTGGGAGTTCTGCAGCAGAACCCAGGGGGTCAGGTCTGCCCCTCTCTCCTCCATCCTGAGAGATTTTAATGGCAGGATGTCCCTCCTGGCAGGAGGTGCTGATAATGGAGTGGATCACCAGCTCCAGCACAAAGGGAGGAGGTAAAAGCACTTGACAGGATGCTTTAAAAAAATAGCAATCCAACTGGAAAGTCTCTGTTAAAAAACAAGGCCGTGGTGGAGAAGAAAACCCCACAGACGTTCTTAGCCTTGACAAAATTGTTTAGGGGAGAGTAACAGGAAACAAGGCCCCAGATTATTTTATTGCTCAGTAAACAACTGTGTCTCATTGCTGGCAGCGGTTGGAAATCACAGAGTCCTTTGGGTTGGTAATGACCTCTGAGATCATCAAATCCAACTGTGTTTGCCACCAAACTATGTCCCCAAGTACCACATCCACACGCCTTTTGAACACTTCCAGGGACAGTGACTCCACCACCTCCCTGGGCAGCCTCTTCCAAAGCCTGACCACCCTTTCAGAGAAGAAATTTTTCCTAAATGAGCCCTTTTTCACAGCAGCCAGCTGACAGTCTGCTCCTAGAGACGAGTGTGGGGAGAGGTTGTAAGGGAGTTAGGGGAGCAGGAAAGGGGCTGAAGGTTGCATCACATCGCTTCAGGTGAGAGTGTCTGAAAAAACCCAGAGGGTTTCTCCCTCTTTGGCTGAAAAGTGAATGAGGCAGCTCCCCATCCCTTCTCTTACAGGTGGTTCAATTTGTCTTTCCTCGGTGGCGAGCAGGTAAAGTTGGGCAGCGTTATCTGTACAAGGGGAGGATAAAGTGGGTGATGTTTTCCATGGAAATGGAAAATTCAGCAGAATAAAATTTGATCCTTGAAAAAAGATAAACATGTCTAAATGCCCAGCCCAAATGCTGAAGTCACAGTAGCTGACCCACAGAGAGGAAGGATGGCTTTGTGGTTAAGGCACTTCCTTGTGATCTGAAAAATCTGGGTTTAATTCCATTAGCCACAACCTCCCTGTGTGCTCACAGACAAACCACTTCCTATCTTTTTGCCCAGCTCACTAGATGTAAAATCAGGGTGATAACTCTTCTTTTCTTAACAGATAGTCCTGGTATTGAAGAGTTTGCAGCCGTGGTGAAGTCCACACATTATGGATCGAAGCAACAAGTTTCAGGAGCGTGTCTCCTTGATAATGATTTTATTTATTCTCCTTCATGGGAGGAACTGAATTCCCCACTTGAAAGCAGAATATTATAGCCACGATCCACTCCTATTCATGGGTCAGGATTTGAAACCAGTTCTTGTATTAAAAAAGATGAATCACAGCACAAAAATGACTCAATTAGCTGTGTAGACAGCCAGTGTGAGCACAGAATACCCCGAGCGAGGGTCCTCTCCAGCCAAACATCGTCCTTTAGGGAACTTGGCATTCCTTCCAGGCTGTGTGTCAAGGAGACTGAGCAACTTTACATCAACACAACATGGATTTTCCTTCTACCAAACTACTCTGCAATCTGTAATTTTTAACCTCACAAGTTTGAGATTGTACCTTAACATTTGCAGGAAGCAGATGGCTTCTGCATACTGCCAACCTGTTGTTACAAAAGCATCTTCCAAGAATTGTTTTCTACCCACAGTCGCTAACCATAATTAACCTTTCATATGATTTAATAAACAGCAAAAAATATTTGCCATCTCATATTAATAAAGAGAGCTTTTCAGGACATTTTTCCCCCCCTCTTCAAGAACGTAGAAGCTGCGGTAATTTTTGCGTGTTCTTGTTTTTATTGCCTTTCGAATTATTTAGGGATGCAGTTTACCTATGCTGATTAAAGCTGAGAAGGACAGCAGAACAGTGGATGAGCAGAGCATCTTCTGGCAGGGCACAAAGTGACCTTTTATTTCAGGAAAAAAAGGAAGTTTGGGTGAGAAGCACAACTGCTAAGCGTGGGGCAGAGAGGGAGAGCAGAACCCACTGACAGCCACGGTGATACCAAGCTGTGGTTTCCAGCTTTCCCACACTCTTGATTTTAATGCTTTGTGGAGTTTTAAGTGATAATAACAGAGTCCTGTAGCACTTTGACCTTTTTTATATTGAGAAACTTCGCTGACTGGTTGTTTTTGGGCAGAGGGCTCTCTCTCTATATATATATACATACCATGGTGACAGACACCTCCAAAGCACCTGGGAGACAGTTAAGTGCAAAGTGGGATATCACCATGATTTCATTAATGAATGAAAATGAAGAAGTTGGCTAAGACTTACCCCCATATTACAGGGGAAATGAAATGGCATACGTGAGTAAAAAGCTGGCATGAGGGACCAAAGTACATCTCCCTGTTTCTGATGGGTACTTGCTTTGGCTTAGGATATCAAAGGCTTTCTGAAGAGCTGAAACTATAAAGGAAATATTCTCTTGGTTTAACCAATTTCCATAATGGGGATTAAGGAACACTCTCCCTGCGAAGACAGGAGAACTTCTTTAATTAATATTTCTTGCGACTGTTGAGTGCTCATCATCCATTAATATGATAATGTACCTTTGAAATTACAAATACAATTATGATGATAACTGCTTGGCTCTAAAAAAATAAAATAAAATCATATACATACGAAGACTGAGCTGCAGCCCAGGAACTGATTCCAGGAGACGGCCTCGGGTTTTCTGCTTTCTCCCTGGTTTTGCTGGTAGATTGGAATTCGCCAAATGGTGTTTGGTTCCTGTTTATTATCAATGTGCTGCCAAGATTGAAATGGATCAGCTTCAATTAAGATGGATGCACACCAAATTAATGCAAGCCCAAGGAGGCTGACTTTGTAGCTGAAAATAAAATACAGTAAAAAAATTGCAAAAAAATTTGCTTTCTGAATCTAGAAATTAGGCAAGGGAAGCCAAAGATCTCAAAGAGACAAGTATTTTTTTAAACTAAGGATAAAACTCTTGTTTTTAGAAATATAATATGCACCTGAAAACAACAAAGCAGTTGCAATGTTTTCTCTGCATCACATCTCAGATGTTGACTCATATATTTGCTAGCCTGGAATACAGCAGAAAAGCACCCTTTTGTTAAAGGTGCCATTTCTTTAACTATTTCCAGTAGCCATTTCTTTAACTGTTTTCAGTAATTAATGCTTCAGTTATGCCAGACTGTGGCTACACTCCTTATTCTGCTCCCTTTGTGATAATTTTGTCCTAGTTTCGCTCTAGAGACTTTTTTTAGTGTACTTAGATTTTATCTAGTTTAGAACAACTTTAAAAAAAAATATTCCCATTAAAAAAATCCTTATTTTCCTGTGGAGACTGCGAACACAAAATGTGCATCATGATATTGAGACAAGTTTGAAATATGCAAATATGGTTTTTACTCTTGTGGAGCTCAGTGAGATACAGGGTAGAAGAAGCACAGGATCAGTAATCTTTTATACAATCCTTTTCCTCTTTGCGTGGTACCTCAAGGTGTCCTCTCTGACTCTGAAAATTCAGAGTTTGGTGCTGCTGTTGTCCTTGGAGACTTTTTTTAAGCCCCAAGCCCAGTTTACAAGGTCTGACCAATTGAATTTAATTTTCTTTCCTTTCCTTTCCAATTCAGTTTAAGATTCAGGTGAAGGTTTAGCCTTTGACCTTCTGAATTTTCTTTTTCCTGTCCCATGTCCCAACCTTATTACTATTATTTTAATATAAAGGGGTTTTCTTGCTGCTGTTTCTTGGTTTGCTTTTTTTTGGTTTATTTAGCCTTTTTTTCCCCCCTCCTTTTTTTCCTACAGGACAGGTTAAACAGTCGCTCTGAGCACTTTTTGGATTCATTGGCTCCAGCTCAAATCCACGGGACAAACATTTTGTTGCCACAAGAGCCCCGAGGATCTATAATCTGCGGTTCCTTTCAGTCCCCTGGCAGCCCTTTCCAGCCAGGACGTGTTTGATGGGGTTTTTGGAAGAACACGTTTTCATTCAAGAGATGTTACAGCAAAATTTGAGCAAGGTCTGCAGTGGTCTGTGTCCGAAGGCAACAAAGCCAGCTTTCTCCTTGGGTTTGGGTTTCTTTTCAGCACTTACCAACTTTGTCTCACAACACCCTCGAGGAGGCAAAAGCGCTTTTTGTTCCTTTATTAACAGGCGAGGGAAGCGGGACATTAAAATCCCACTGGTGCAGCAGGAAGCAGCCCTGGGGACGCCTTGGCGGGGCACAGGGGGGGTTTGGGGTGATGCTTTGGGTACCCCCCCCGCCCCTGCTCACCTTACCCACCCTGACCTCCTCTCGCAAATTTATTCCCTCAAAATTCAGAGCCACAAAGCTCTGGGAGAGCTGCTTCGGAGGGAAGGCAGAGGATTTATTTGCTGCTGACCTCTTTGGGGAGTTATTTTTTGTCCCTCTCCAGCCTGCACACGGCCCTGCCATCGCTGCCGCCCCTCGCCAGTTTTAAGGCATTTATACACAGATCCCTGTGGAGGAAATGGGCTCTTTTTGTCCCATATTGCAGATGGCAGCTACGAGAGAGGAAGATTTATGTCACTTGCCCAACTTCGCCCTGGAAGTCTTTGGCAGAGATTTGCACCCTGGTCTCCAACCTCACGCTACAATTTGTGACCATCGCTCCTGGCTCCACTTCAGCCTCTCCTCTCTCAAAGCAGGGATAAGGACAATTGCCATCTTTCACCCTTTTATAACAAATCTCATGATAATTTATTAATATTTTTTTTAAAAGCCTGTCTTTGAAGTGATGTGAGAGTGTGGAAAACTCCACTTTCGTTAAAAGGAAAATTAAAGTTACGGACGAAAAGGCTGAAGCAGAAA
This sequence comes from Mohoua ochrocephala, assembly GCA_013398855.1. Classification (NCBI taxonomy): domain Eukaryota; kingdom Metazoa; phylum Chordata; class Aves; order Passeriformes; family Acanthizidae; genus Mohoua; species Mohoua ochrocephala. The sequence goes on along the minus strand of VZTA01008482.1, from coordinate 55,932 downwards.
GACTAGAAACTGTAATACTAATAGAAAAAATTCAACCTTAAAACAACAATCTGCTGCTCCAAGGGTCATCCTGTGATTTACATGGAGTAATTCATGATTTTCCAGCACAGTTGCCGGGCAGACCTTAAAGATCAATGCCTGTGAGGGAATACTAATTTTAAAAAGTATTCAGCTCCTCATCAGATGTTGAGGAGTATGGCAGGCTTTCATTTCTCCCTGCACATTAGCCAAATTAAATCAAAATAAATATCAATGAAAATATTGCACAGGACATAAAACCCCATCCATTTGTGCTCTATCCATATGCTGCTTTACGAGACGCCGGGTTTCGCTCCTGCTCCGCTCTCCGCTGCCAGCCCCGAGCGCGCAGCAAGGCGCGGAGTCCCCGATGCGCTTTAGGCATTCATCCCTCCAATACTGCACCCCGGGGCCTGCCTGCAGTTTTGTTCTCACCGTGTATCTTTGCCAGGCTTGTTTGTGCCTGTGGGCAGCAGCCGTGGCCTGGCCAGTGCCTGCCAGGCCGGCTCTGGTCCCGGCCACCGGCTCAGGCTGCGTCGCCGCCACCGCGGGACCAGCCGCAAGGTGCATTCCTGCCAGCAAAAATACAGTTGCTAAAAGGTGCTTTGTTCATTAATTATCTTAGGGTGGTTTGGACAAAGCAAACGTTTCCACGTCCAGGAAGTTGTTTCTTAGGGATGCTGGCGTGTTCGGACCCCGCAGGGTCCCTCGCCGTGCATCTGCATCTGAGGCGCCGCGCAACCTGCAAAGCGCGGAGCGCCCGCGACAGAAATCATAAACCACAGCTCAGGGCTTGAAAATGCAACCAATTTGTGCCGGCTCAGGAGCAAGAGCAGCAATTTCTGCTTTTAAAACCGGCGCAGTTTAGGGTAATGTGATTAGAGATTCAACATTTCCCCCTCTCATTATTATTTAGCTCCCTCATTTGAATGCTCAGGTCTGAGGGAAGGAGGATTGCTTGGAAATTACAGACGCAGCCAAATTTCTTCCTTCCCCTTTGACAGGGCAGCGCTGATGGTTATTGTTCTTTTCTAGCTGCATTACGCTGTCCTTGATTTTTGTTTCAAGCAGTCTAATGGCATGATGTCAAATCCTGCTAATTGGTTTAGGATTAAAATGCAGGGCCACATCACTCTCTTGATTAACCAGCAGCAAAACTGCTTTTGTCTAACGATCGTTTCAGAGGAGAAAGAAAATAAAGCATATAAAGGAAGCGTCAGGCTTTTGTCAGTAAAAATACATAGGAAACTGCTTTTTTTTTTTTTTTAAGGAAAAAAAAATTGCCACTGTGAGGCCCACTAAGTTTTGACTTGTAGCAGCTAAAAAGCAGCCCTGCGGGGAAAGATCGCTTCCTGAGGAGCAGGGACTGTGCTTTTATCCAGCATCCAGCCACTCGCTGTGCCGCTCCGGAGCATCCGTGGCTGGACCTGCTCATATTTAACACACCGGCAACAAAAAAATCAATGGGAACATCTCAGCCCCATTTCTGGCCTCGCTGACACCCAAACGATTCTGGTCCCAGCCGAGTTTGTACTGGGATAAATAACCCAGGACTGAGCAAAGGCTGTGGTGGGCAGTGCAGCACCAGGGAGATGCTGGGAGCTGCAGGCACTAGCAGGGACTGAGCAGGATGCGGGGTGCCTGGGGCCATGGGAACGGGGTCTGCATCTGCAGCATCCCCCTCCACTCACCCCAAGGACTCAGAAATTAATTCTGCATCCTGGAACGGGGTTGTGCTTGCTGGGACAGAGCTCACCTGTTGGGTAATGAGCATAAAGAGGTAGTTTTTCATGGGGATTATTGGGAGAGGAAGGGGGAAATTCATGGTTCAAATTAAAATAGTGAAAGCAACACTAAACCACTACTTTGCTACCCCTCTGCTATAAAAAAAAATACCCCAACCAACCCACAGGAACACCCCCATCAACCCTCAAAGATTCTCCCTACTGCACTGTTTAATCTCTTTGGCTCCTGTTTTCCCTGACCAGCTGAGGGATTTAATTTCCAGGGAATTAGACGTCCAATTCAGGGCATTGTTTTGGGAACTGTGCACACGATTTACCACACGCAGTCCTGAAAGTCACCGTCGGACCCAGCGCTCCCAGCACGCTCCAGTCCCGTCCCCGCTCTGCCGGGAGGTGAAAGGGACTTTATTGGGAAGGTTTTGATGCATTTGGCATGTCTTTGAACCTGGCTCCCCCAAAGGGAGAGAATGAACTCAGGCGGAGAAAGAAAAAAGGAAATAAAAGGGCCCTTCCCATCTGCCCGGCTGCATTCAATGGGGAGCTTTTTAAAAGGTATAATAGAGGTTTGTGTGTTCCTGCTGAGATTTGTTCTGGTCAACTTCTCCAGGGCGCTCAGACGGGGCGGTGTGGTGTGCCTGCCCTCCCCCAGCACCCTCAGAAAGAAATTACACTGGGTTTCCTTTTTTTTTACTTATTTTTTTTCTGCTGCAAAAAGTGTATGCCCTGCACACACTTTGCTCTTGCACAAAAGCGACTCGAGCAAACCCCGCCAAAAACTAATGTGGGTGTTTCTCTGGGTTTTTACCAGCAGTGCAGCAAAGCCTGGTGTTCCCAAGCACGGCATTGTGGCATCCAACCCCCAAATATCCCCACAGGATCCAGCCCAGGTTTTCCTAGGGAGCATCTCTGGGACGGTGGGGACGGGGAGCATCCTAGGGCTCAGCCCAGTTTTCCAGCATCCCGTCGTGGAGGTAAATCAACAGCACGTTGGCTGTGCTCCAGAAGTTGTCCTGCTCTTTATTGTGCTCTGTGACTTGTTGGTGTGGTTATTAAAAGCCAGGTCAGCTGCAAAGCTGATTTTTTTAATGCACTCCTGCCCCAGAGCAGACGAGATGACATTTAACAACACCAAACGCTCAGGAAGGGGCCCCGTGTCAGCACCCGACAGGTACAGAAATGCCTGAGAAGTTCTTGGCTGTCGTGAGCAGCTTTCTGCTTTGCAAACTATGATAGAAAGAGTGGAAATACGTTTTGTCTGCTTTTCCCTGACTCCAGGACTCCAAAGCAGGAAGATGAGAACATCCTGCACACGTTAATTAGTCATTCCTTAAAACCAAATGTCACAGCGCTCATATTTAATTCCAAGAACAGACTGATGAATATGTACGTATAGTTATATTTCATTTACATACTCTGGGATTTGTTAAGAGACGCCTAATAAAACCATCTAAAATGAATTAGATGTTCTCCTAACAACATTTATTTTGAATTCACGTATATCAGAGGAACATTCCCAATACTGTAATAGGGGATTTTCACAGATATAAAATACATGTATTGCATTTCATAAACGAAGATAGGGAGTTAAAGCAGCCACCCTCTAAATGGGATTTGATTCTTGATGTAGCAAACATGCAAAATGGGGCTTGAAGGTCGGGGGAGGCAGTGGCTGGGTTTATAGGAGCCCAAAGAGGATGAAGCTCAGCACCCAGAACGCGCTAAGAATGTGCCCACATAAGGAAAACATTAAAGGAACTGAATTAGCTCCTCAGAGCCAGCAAGAAAAGAAAATCCCCTTGAGACATTTGCATCCTCTTACTTTCAATTTCCCAGTTCTATATCAAATACTTACTAAAATTTATTTTTTCCTTTGCTTAGAGCCCCTACCCTTGGAGTGGGGTCCATCCAGGTAACTGCGCTCAAAAAAGCCATTCCAGCCCAAGAGGCCCTTCAGGGACTGTTTTCCCTTTTCAAACCAAACCAGTTTACAGGAAAATCCCTGTGGTTTTGGTTTTCTATTTTGTTCTTCCCCCTCTAAGTGCCCTGCATCCTGCGAGCTCCCGGGGAGCTCCAAAGCGTGGCCGCGGGTCCTGGCGGGCACATCGTCGGCTCGGCAGGTCCTGCCGCGGGAATTCAGCTCGCACTGCCGCGGATGTGCGAGTCTGGAACAAATCTGCCTTACTCGCCTGCCTTGGCCGGCCTCCGTAGGGCTAAGAGGGGTGGAAGGCAGTAAAATCTCCTTTCAGTCTATAAAAATCTGCAGAGATATTTGGAATGTGCAGAGGGAGCAGATCTCCCGGGTAAACCAGAGCAATGATTAAAATAGTCACTTTTCTGACCGTAATCGCGATTTAAATACTGCAGCTTTTGTTTGCAGAATGGCTTTGGTTTATATTCTAGTGACAGTCACACAACTCCAGGGGTTGTTTTTGGAGTTAGTGGCAAAAACATGTGGTTTGAATTTAAAGTCTTAAAGTTAGAGGATCAACGTTTCTCCAGCAGAGATATTGCCAGTGTCTCTGTGAGTCATAATTTTAAATCATCGGGAACCTGAACACTCCTCATTAAATGATTAAAGGGAACAGTAATGAAAAAGCTAAAAGAAAGGATAAATATACAGCCATAGAAGCAGGAACATCTATTTTCAAAGCAGAAAAAAATACTACCATCCTGACAAAGGGCAATAAACTTATCAAACTAACTCACTTCTCTTTTTTTTCAGTCGAGAATGTAATCTTAATAAAGCACCAAATTTCAGATGGCAGGGTAAGACTGCAGCTCTTCTAGACTAGGACTAGAGTTTTCCCATAAACAGGTTATTGCTGTGTGTTCTGGTCATAATTAACTCTGTATTTATGCCCCGCTTTCTGAGAATAAAATGATCCCTGAGACCAAGTGCTGGATGGTGAAGTTTCCTGTTGGGTATCAAGCTTGTTTCTCTCTACAAACTCCATGTTCACGTTTTCCCCAATAATCATGGCCTCAACTCAGCTCCCCCTCACCTGAGCTCATTCCCTTCTCCCCTCCCAAAATAGAGAGTGGGACATGCAGACCAGAGCAGGGCTGGGTTTTGCAGACCAGAGCAGGGCTGGGTTTTGCAGACCAGCATCTGTGTACAAGCCAGAGGAGCAAAGATACCCCTGCTCTGTGTACAAACATACCTCAGCTGAGCTGCTTTTTCCTTCCTCAGAGAGGCCATGGGCTGCCCAGTTCTCCAAAGCCATTCTGACCCGTTTCAGTGAGGCCTGGAATGGGAATGATCGTGGTTGCCAGAGATGGTGCTTGTTGGAAACCTTGGCACATTGTGTTTACAGGAATTGCATTGGGTGGGTTGCAGTTTTGCTCCTTCAGTGCCTGTTTTGAAGTAAATACACGAAAAAAACAAATAAACAAAATATGAAAAAAAAGGTAAGTGTATTGACTGAGGCATTACGTAGCATAAATAAATATAAATACATGAGGCTTGCTGCCTGACTGTATCGATACATTGGCAAGAATTCAAGGGTTATATTTGAAATGCAGAAAATAATCCAGTGAGTCATCTTCCCCACGCTTTGGCTTGCCATCCTCTCCCATTTTCGCTTTGACCCAGGAGGGCACAGCACACAGCCTGAAAATAGGCAGTGGGATGATGTGGCGTGGCTGCACCGCTCTGCTCCGTGCGGGAAGCGCCCAATCCCATCCGCAGGCAAGCAGGAGGGATGCTCAGGAAAAGTCTGAAAAATACTGCTATCATAGGCATTCTCATGCTTTTCTTTGAACTGCATTCCACCAGGCAAGAGAAATGAGCAGATAAGAAGAATCCCCCCAAAATAAGTGATGATTATATAAATAGTGATGATGACAATGATGATGATAATAAAATAATAACACATAGAAACACAACACTCGAAGTCAGTGCATTTTTAGTCCACAGGTCCATGGACTGAAAACTGAATCACAAACGAAATCAGAACAGGAAACTGGAGGCACACGGTTTAAATACGAAAATGAAATTTTGGATTGTAACATTTGCAAATGTAAAAATAGGATTCAGCCTTAGGCTCCATTACAGATGACTCCACCATGACAACTTGGCAAAGTGAATCAGACTTACCTCCCCAAAACAGCTCTTTTCTAGCAGATTTCCAGGGCCAGGCAAGCGGTTGTGGTCTGGCCTGAAAGTGTCTTAATGCAAATGCCCAAGGTGGTCACCTGAGAGCAGAGAGGTGGCTCCAACAGCTGGGTCACCAACCTCTCCCTGATGACTTTCCAGGGCTCTGTTCTCCCACTTGCATTAGGTGCTGCTTTTAGAGGGGACAGGACTTTCTCACAGCATCCTCCCGGTCACTGAGGGGTGTGGCAGGTGCTGCACCAATCCCCAAATCTGGTCCTGGGCACTTAACTCCTCTGCAGTGACCTTGTGCAACCCACCTGGAGATACCCTCCCCTCCCTCATGTCCCTAAACACGGAATGCAATCCCCAGGAGACACCCTGTGCTCATGTTTTTGTATTAATCTGCTGCTTTCCTGGAGAAGGAATCTGACAGTCCTGATCCACCCTGTTCTGCTCCTCCACTGCTGAGCACCAAGTCCTGACTCTCGTGAGCATGAGCTGTTGTTCAGGTTAAAGGAAATTTGAATTTATATAAAAATAATAATATATATGTATGTACACACATATAATATGTACACCCAAGATACACAAGAGTGTAAGCAAAAGTTACCTAAACCTCTGTCATTCTAATCATAGTAATACACAGTAACAGCGATACATTGATATTTCATGGCTAAGGAGCCAAGGCATAATTTAGAGAAAGGATTCTTATGAGCACAGCACCTGGCCTATAATCAGGTAATTTCCCTTCATCCCACCATTCTCCTGTCCTTACCCAAGCCTTACTACTTCATATAAGCCATAGGGCCCTTCACAAACTACCAACATACTGCGTTCCTATTTAGGATATTGGCTACACTCGTTTTTTATGCAGCTTTTGATCCTCAATCCTAAAGCATCCATATGAGGGGCCTTAAAAACAGGTGGGTATGTTTGCAAGAGCAAGCATTCTCCCCAGTCTTGCCATCTCTCATCTTGCCATCTTTCATCTTGCTTCATGGATTTTTCCATTAAAAGAATCGAGCATTATAAAAAAAAAAAAAATTTGATTGAAGTCTTAAGACCTATGTATTAAGATACTTCTTTTTTTTTTTCTTTTGCACATTGGAAGGAGTTATCTCAGAGATGCGTCAAATGTGGCTGTTTCTTATTTTATCTTCTCAGTCCAACAGCCGGGCAGAGTCACACACGGGACGCCGTGACCAAGGGCTTGGTTAAGGACGTAGGAGAACATTCCCTTTTCTCTCTGCGTCCATGCACACACAAATCATGTGTACAACACGGGTGCCTGCTAAGCAATGGATTCAGCACGTTCACTAAAGAGATTGTTTTCTTAATAATTCCTCCAAGTACGGGAAAACAACCGAGCGCTCAGTCCAGAAGAATCCCCAGGGCTAATGCGGTTTTGTTCTGCCCTGTCCTTGGAATATTTGTGCTTTGCAAGTCCCTGGAAAGAGGGATGCTCGTGCAGCAGCATAAGCCCCTTTGGTGTGCTACCACGTGCCTTCCCTTGGACAATTTGTATTACAGAGGAGCTACAAAGAGGCAATATGTTTGGAATGGCTGATAGAGGAATATTGCTCATATAGGCAAAACATAACATTTTTAATCCCATCTTCATTTAATTTTTTAAGAAAAATAAATGATCCCTGTAGCTTGGCATATGCATCATGTTGAAATGGAGCCATTACTCTGGGCAGCTTTTCCACAATGTCTTGCATAATGTGGTATGAAAATCATGTACGGCTCCTGCGTTTGTATCTCTGAAGGAAAATAAAAGGCAGTTAAATTACAATGCAAGAACTAAGCTATGAATGGATGTTGCATTCAAGGAGTCTAATGCTTAAGAGGGGGAAATGACAAGATTTTTTTTTTTTTCCCCTCTTCTAGATATTTTATCCTTGCAACAAGCTCAACCGTCAAATGTTTCGAGAGAGGTCAAAACTAGTCTATCTGTCTTTTTTACGTGAGTTTGTGAAAGGAATCTCTCCGCGTGGAGTTGTACAGGAATTGACACGATAAACCTAAATGGCTCCTTTACAACTGTTAGGGTTTTCTGTAAACACATGCTGTCCTGCCAGCCAACCAGCTTCAAACCCGGGTGCTGAGCACAGCAGATGGTCTATCCTGCCGATACACACGCTCCTAATTCATATTTCAATACACAGCTTTGCTGCCTAAACGAAGCCACTGCCTCTTGAAAAGTTTTAAAACTTCCCATAACTGGTAGTCTTGGGGAAGTTAATTGTGATGGGAGGGGAAGGCTGCAAAGAGGAGGTGACTGGCTCTCACAGGAATGGACATTTCGGAGGTGCTCGTTGCACCGTGATGAGTTGCAAACATGAGTCCTGCCATGCAGTGCCTCCTGCCAAAGGGAAGCCATGGCAGGGCTGTGCTGCATTAATAGGGGAATAAATAAACCTGGAGAAATCAGCCCTGCAGAACAGAAAAGGTAAGTGGGAATGAAAAATAGGGCTACTGGCAGCATAGTGGTCATAACACCTTGCTATCGGCATGGCCATGTCGGACGAGGAGGATTTTTAGGGGAAGGCAGGATTTTGGGAAGGGATGCAGGATAACGTGGCAATTTAAACAGCTGCCTTGACCCTTACTGCACCAGCTCTGCTACTGCTGCTGTGTGCAGGAACATATTTTGGCATCGACACTTGATGTAAAAACCCTTGGCTAAATCCGTTTCCTTTCTCATCTCCTGCAACAACCAGCTATGACCTCACAGGTTTGGGCAACATGGTGCAGGACAAGATCATTGTCTTTCCACTGGGCTGCCAGAGCAGGACATGAAGGGGAAGCTATTTCACCTTGAAAAAGAAAGGAGCAGGGGAAAACACAGGTTCTTGGGGGTTTTATGGCTTCATGATGCAGGGTAGCAGGTTTATGAAGCTGAAGGGACCGTGGACATGGTAGTGTGCACAACTTGGGCACGTCAGCCCAGGGCTTGTCACCGTGTCCTGTGGCCAGGGCATTCTGGTGTCACCAACCAGTGGCTCTGAGGATGAAGCTGGGAGCAACCACTGGTCAGCTGTGGACCACTGCTGCTCCTGATGGAGGAGGACACAGGAGACACATCTTAAACACTTCCACAAGTGCCTAAAGATGTTCCGTGCATTTGGCCTGGAGTCCCCACACTCTTGTATTAACTTCTCTCCATTGCTGACAACTGCTTACACCAGAAAAAGAAAAGCTAAACCCCAAAAGGAGCAGTGATCTTCAGCATTAATAACCCCTCTCCTTGCAAGGGGATTGCTGCTTGAATTCCTCTTGCTGTGGTTTTATCAAACGCTGAGCCTCCTCCACTGAGCCGTGATCAGTTGGGCGACTTCATCAAGTTCAACACTAAGTAGGAGCAGAACCTCCTTCTCAAATTCATTTAATCTTTCTCCCAAAGGAGAAATGCAAATTAATATTAATTTTCTCTTTTTATTTCAATTCACCTACTTTCTCTTCCAGAGACTAAACTGTAGAGGTATTTCCAAACCCACAGTTTCTTTCTCTGGCTGTTACAGAGAATGAACAGTTCTGATAAATTTGTTAGAGGGGAAAACAGAATGAAAGTGTCCCTAAGAGAGGGAGAATAACCATTGTTTTCATACACTATTTTGGCTTTCCTTGGTTAAAGAATCTCAGATGTGTAATTGGGCTTATTCTTAAAACAAAATCCCCCCAAAACAACCCAATATGGAAATCTTGTGTATTGTTAAAGAATAGAAAACTGAAATCAGGAATTGCTGCAGAAGTCCCTCACACTGTAAATAAAGAGAACATAAATCAGCAGAGAGACGGAGTCTTGCGACTTAATGACTAATTAAAAAATACTAGTATGCAATTAAGGAGTGTCCTTTGATAAACATGCTGTAGTACATGAATTAGCTCTATGCAGACACACAGCATTGCCATAATTTATTATTTTTATATCCTAGGCATAAATGCATGGCATGTGTGCGTGCGTATTATATTGATGCGAGGTAATGCGCAGGGCTCTGTGTGTTGCCGTTTGAAATGAAAAATCTACTTACTGTAAATCAGATAACCCCCTTCCATTTAGATTTAAACCTTCTCCTTAGCACACGTACTGCCAAGCTGTGGGGGGAAGGCACGGGGAGCATTTCCAGAGGGAAAAGTGGAAGCTAATGAGAAACAGCCACGTGCCTGTGCCTTTTCATGAGGCTCTGCAGGGCTCTTGGTCCATGGCATGGGAGTCATTGCAAAGGGCAGTGGCCCTGTTTCTGATGGATCGGGCTGTCTTGCCTTTCCAACTTTCTTTTGGTCACCTAAACCACTTTAAAAGTCTTCTAAATGAGACTTATTCCCATCACGCACATCCAGCTTCAAAACAAATCCTGCCACTTGCAGCTCCAAAAGCCTTTCCCCACATCCAACTGCTTCTCTCCATGCCTCAACTGAAGGCAGTCATTGACAGACACAGCACTACTCACATTTCGGGTTCCTGAGACCAGGATACTCAACCCCATGGATGGCATGAACCATGTTGCTGGAGAAGACCTAGAACAGAGCAGGTGGATGATAATAAGATGGATTGACCAGACACAAGATGAGCAGCAAAGCAACACAAGCTCAGCTCGCCATCCCTCAGAGCTTGTCTCATTTCTCCTGCAGCCAGGCTGTTTAGATTGGGAATACATTTTCTAAAATTCTCCTTTCTTACTTTCTGGAAAATCCTCCCAGAAATTCTTGGCTCCCTGCAAGCCATGGGGGGGTCTTGGGGTGCTGCTCGGGTGGACAAGTGGCTGCGCTCCCGCCTGGAGGCAGAAACCACAGCAGCAAAAAAACAGATTTCACGAGAAGAGCAGGGGAGGGAGGGGATGAACAAAAAAAAAAAGGGAATGTGTTAGTTAACTTCGTGTGGTTGTTCGAGCCACTTCCTGACACCCGAGCGAGTCATCTGAATTTAACACATTTCTCTTTTGCATTTTGCAGCTCACCTTTAAGAGAGCACAAGGCGGAGGAGGTGGGAATATATGGACTTCAGCCCTTCCCATCAGTTTCCCCCTGTTACTTTCAAAGATTTTCTATTTAGAAAGGAAGGCTTTTTTTTTTCCTGCTGTTCATACATTACACATACTTCCCAGCCAAAATATCTTGCTTGTATATTTTTTTAATTTAACCTACATTACCCAAAATTGCTCTAAGAATAATTAAAGAGAATCACTTTCCCCGTCTCTTTGATTTACCTGAGATTTTATTTCTGAAGAGTGTTTTAAGAAATAACCATTAAAAAAACCTTGAGAGATTAAAAATTACAGAAAAAAACAATCCCACATCCTCCTTCTTGTCTGAATCTAATGAAAATGTTTAAACTGCATGGATATTTATCCTTATGAAAAACATATGAACAAAACAAAACCTCCAGTATTCTGGTGAGATTCTGTAAACAGGACAAAACGTTAACTGCGGAAATATATCATTTAAGACCTTTATTTCCTTCTAGCTCTTTCCAGGCACCAAACGAGCTTTGCATGCAGATTTCGTTTCAGCTGGGTGGAATCATTCTCATAACTATTCTCCAAAGCCCAAGCTCTGAGGTCAGCCCTGCTCTTTCTGAAATGGGATAAATATTAACAAGTGTGACTAACCCATTCCTTGCGCCCTTCTTAAATTTTCCAGAGTGTGTCAGCAAGCATGAAAGCCAGAGATCAAAAAAGGCAAGGGTTTTATTGCTGGAACCGGATGGGAACAGGGATGCAATATAGGCGAAGTCCCAGCACCTCGGAGAAGTTGGTTTATAACACCACCAATAAAAAACGAGGGAATTACTGGGCTACAAGAAAATGACCTTGTTCTCCTGCTCAAAAATGAGTCAATAACGTTTTACAAGGGCTGGACCAGTGCCCCAGGAGGAAGCCTGGCCTTTCCCTGCGGGTCCCGAAGGACCCAGGAGGGGACAGAGGTGGTGGGGAAAGGTGTGATATAGCTCAGTGCCTCCTGGGCAGAGGTGACGGGGCTGTGGTGGCCTCAAGGGCTCAGGCTCGCTCCTGTTTTTCTCTTCATAGCTTTTGCTTGCAAAGTTTCGTGGACAATCTTCCTCCCTCCAATGCAATGCATCCTGCTGCGACCCAACCTGCCCCCCATGGTGGAGTTTGTAAGACCAACGCACGACTGGTTATATCAACCAGATGTTTCTGGGGGGGAAACTCTTAGTTTAGCAATAAAGCACCTCGAGATGCTTATTACAATTGCAGTTTGATCTGTGCAGCAGCAGCAACACAGAGCCCAGTTTGGAAGGAATTGGGAGACAGGAGCCAGGCAGTTTTGTCCATAATCAGTTAAATGACAAGAAGGCTGTGGATTGCACTTCTGGTGAGCAGGGCATTGGGAAGGGAGGAAAAGAAACCAGGGAGGGTTGGGAATTTAAAGGTATCTATCACACAGCTTCCCAAAACTGGACAAATCCTGTAGACATGGGGAGAGCACGGGGCCTCCGTACACACTGCTCGTACCAAAAATTTGTCAAAACCAGATTACAGCCTTGAGAATATCCCTGCTCAAAGTCAGGTCTAGTCCTGACAAAGCCAAGCAAAATTAAAAGCCAACTGAAAAAACCCAAACCACCAGAAATGATGAGCAGAGGTATTAAATCCTGAAAGGAGTTTTAGTCACATGATCAACCGAAACCTGGGCCCATATGATTCAGAGCTGTTCCCTCATAATGCACAGGCCTCTCGCTTTCCAGAACGTGTTTAATTCTCCTACGCATTCCCTCAAACGAAAGGTATGCCCCACATTTCAGCACCTCTGCTGCATCTACTCCACTGACCCCACAAGAAATCATCTCACTCACTTTGTTTCCACACCTGGCTTTCTTCTGCTCCAGGATGTCAAACTGCAGAGCAGAACACACCCAAGAACATACACTTTTCTCCCTCCATCTCTTGAAGCACTTCAGCTCAAAAATCAGTAATTTTTGAGGTTACTGGGTTCACAGATTTTAATAAGAAAAAGAGGATACCTGAATTGTGGTCCTGACTTACATAGTTCCTGTTCCACAGCCTTGTTCCACCCTGGTGCAGTGATAGCCAGAGCTTCCAGGAACGTGAAGGGAGCTTGGCATCAAAAGAAAGGAGGAGGAAAAGGCAACGTTTATTGACCCCTTATCTCATAGCCTGTGAGATCTGCCATGGCTCGACAGAAGATGTGAAAACCTCCTGCAGACACTGTGCAGGAGAGGTGGACCTGTCCAGAGGTGACACTAATGAAAGCAAGCTTCATACCCAAACCCCAGATCTAAAGAAAGCCCTCATGTTTTTCCAGCACAGGAAATATTTGGATTTGGGTTTCTTTACTCAGTGGCTCCCGATGTCCTAAAAATTCCTGTGTGTAAACGCCAGACACCCAGCTGAGTCCAAGGAGAGTCAAGAAGGAGCCACCTGCACGCCCGTGCCCAGTGCTCTGCCGAGGTCACCATCTCCATGGCAGGGCTGTGACATTCCCTGCAGCAACGCCAACGGAGCCGCGCGGGAGAGGCCGTAAGGAAAAGTCCCAGGAAACCTTGCAACTTGCATAACTTCTCAACTTTGCCCAATTAAACTGTGGTTCCATTAAACTTTCCTTTGGCTGGCAAAGGACCGGCTGAGTTATTATGGGGAGCAGCCCATGGCAATTAAAAGCAAGAGCAACATTGCAAATCTACGATTTGGTAGACAAAAATCCCTCGCAAAAGACACAGCCCTACGGAGTTATAGCTTACCCAAATGGGGAGAACCAAATTAAATGAAAAAACATATTGTATATTATCTTAATTTATAAATGAGATTTTAGACAGTTCCAGATTTCTGAATTAAATACAATACCATGTGGCTCCATTAAGCCTCACTGCCCTTTTAGAATATTATTGAAAGAAATAATATATAACAGTTTGAAAGGTTTTTGGATGCTTGGTGGCATCATTATGCAATTTATTAATATGTGGGCAGAGTGACTAATGCCTCTGAGGATGTATTTTTAGTTTCAAAAATAAAATATATAAAAAAGAAAAGTGTGCTGGGGGGGCCAAGAAGGAAAAGCAGCTACAACTGGGTTTGTGCTGGAGGCATGTGATGGCATCCCTCCCTCTGTCCGTCCCTCCACACACCCAGAGCCCAGAATAGCCCTTCTCCTTTCACTTACACCATTCCCACAGGGGCCCAGAGGCTCCAGCTATTGCAATTTGGTAGAATTTGGATATTTAGCTCCTTTTCTGGCATCTTTCCTCCATTTTTAAGGCTGAAAGGGACAATTCAGATCATCTAGTTTAACGCTCAATATAAATCCCCAAGAAAATAATTTCACACATTCACTCGCTAATTGAGCCTACTACTATATGTTTCACCAGTCATCTGGGCTGGCCTCCAGTTCTGATTTCAAGATGCAAAAGGATGACAAATCCCCTGCCCCCTTCAACAGTCTGCCCCCTCTCCTTTCCCAATCTCTCAATTTTGCCTGTCTTAAATTTCCAGCCATTGCATCTCGTTATGTTTTTTCCCCCCATTAGACTATAAAGCCCTTTTGTACGTGGTATTCTTTCCTCCAAAAGCATTTACTGCACAGTCAGGGCACTGCCTGATCTGCTTTTTTGCTAACTTCACCAAATGGAGCTCCTTAAGCCTCGCTCCACAAGATTTCCTTTTCCAGCCCCCAAATCATCCCTGTAAAACCGAACCATAGGCTGAGAGTTTACAGCCTCCATCACGAATCCCAGTCCCTGAATCTCAGGTTAATAAACTCTCTATTTTTTAATAAGGCTTCTGTGAAATGACCAGAAATAGTCCCGCAGGATGTATTATTTGGAGGTAATTATTTCCACATGGGCTGGAGGTACAGCCCTGGGAGCAAAGCCTGGGGAGTGCAGTAGAAGAGCTCTTTACCCTTTCCTGCAGCCGTTTTTAGCACTCTCCCAAGTTGCATTTCAAAACCCAGGATTTTTCTTGAAGGGCCCATCCTGGTGGACATTTCCTAGACCATTAGGAAGAAGCTGAATGATTTTACCTCCCCGTGCACACACAGAAACCAGCTCCTGAGAAAGCCGCTTCTCCCAGCACAAAACCTTCCCTGTGCTCATCAGCACTGGGAGCCCCATCTCCAGCAGGAGCAGAGGCACTGACAGGTCTTGGCACATCTCACTCCCCAAAACATTCCTTCCCGAGGCCCAAAGAGACATCTAGAAAATCTCTGAGACATCACCAGAGCCCCTCCTTCCCCCAAAATTAACACGATTAAGAAGAAACCCTGGGGTTTTTCTTCCCCATCTTTTTCCAGTGTTGGTGTCCACGCTTTGGAGCTGCTTCTTCCCATTATTATTTGGTTTATTTGCTGCTTGTTAAATGACAGTGGAGTTTCACAGGAAGCTTGGCGCTAGATCTTGGGAGAAAACTTCCCAATATTGCCAAAAATGCAGTGAAATGACAAGACATGGAGAGTTCTAGACAGTCTCCTCAGGCACCAGAGCTGCAGCTCACTGCTCCACAGATTCTGGATGACATAATACTCCACTTTTTCATCCGTCCTGTTTGATTTGGATGTGAGATTACACACCAAATGAGGAGTTTGAAAGAAGTGCCAGCTCAGTTCCATTTGGCCTGGCCTTTATATATCCCACAGGGACGAACTTGCTGTTCTGAACTGAGACCAAAAATTTCAGAGTCAATCACAAGTGATAAAATATCTGAGTGAGGTCAGTGCCAGCCCAGCCACTTTTAAACTTGTTTTCCTCGCTTGATTTGTTTGACTTTCTGTTGCTCAGCTTCGGTCCCAATGTTAGTGATTAAAATCCTTCAAGACAGGCCATTCACTTCACTTCAGGCCATTTTCCACCTCCCAAAGTCGCCTACACGGGCTGTGAAATCTTCCTGTGACTTAAGAGCTCCCCTAACCCACCTTTGCTATTTGGTTTCAAACAAACCTTCTCTTCCCCTCTCTGATGAAAGGCTGCCAGTTTAAAAGCAAGTGTGAGTGGGCATTACAGCTACAGCAAACCAGCTAAGAAAGTGACGCTCCTTTCCAGCTGTGAATTGTCCACAAAGAACATATAGAACATCTGGATTAGAACATGCCATTGATTAGTGACTCAGCATCCCAGCACTGGTGTTTACACCCAAAAGGTAATGCAGGCTTGTGCAAGCAGCTTGCAAAATCTTTTAGATTTACGGGAAATTTTGAATTCTGGTTTAAAATTTAAAATTTCCACATGGCAAGCGCAATTGCTCAAGTATTCTTAAAAATGTCTGTGCTGGGCAGAGCCCAAAAGCTTGGTTTTATGGTGGAAGCAGGCAGGAATGGGTCAAAAATGCAAATAGGCTTGCATGCAAAGCAAATAAAAGCACTCTTTGAAGGGAAAGAACATTAGTGGATGTTTCCTAATGGTCACCATTCACCCTGGTCGTTCTTTGCACTCCACTTGCCAAAGGCATAAGGTTTTAATTCATAGTCAATGTAATGTTTGGAGTTTCATCTACTTGAACGATTCTTTGGGGACTGGTTGCAATAGCTACATTCTGGGTTTAAATTGCATTTATTTTTTTTAAAACTAGAACAGAATCTTACCAAGGAGTGAAGCTGGAAAGGATAAAATTAGATTCCTGAACCTTCATCTCTTTTTAGAACCAGACATGAAAAAAACTGCATCCAGTTTTGTTAAATATTTTTTCCACATCTGGTGTTCAGTCAAAACCATAAGAAAAGTGCTGGAAATCTCACAAGAAGGCTCGTACTCTTGTGATTTCCAGTCCAATTTTTGCAGCCACAGGAGATCTGTATAGTTCAGATAAGAATCTGAAGCAGAAGCCAAACCCAAACTGTGAACCTCCTGAGGCTCACCCCACCCACAACAGCTTATGTCTTTACCCATCATTTGCAGCAGATGTTCTCCCAAATTCTCCAGTGAGATAAATTCCATTAAAAGTTTCAGGAAAAAGATTATAAGATACATACAATACCAAATAAAAGTGTCCAGAGGAGCTCATCATGCCCATTAAACTATTGTTAAAGACCTTCCTCCAGCAACATCTATTGATTAGAGCAGTTTGCTTCTCCTTAGGACTCATTTTTCCATGCTGAGCTTTGGGGGCTTTTTGATCTAAAGGCCACTGACGTCAATGAGAGCATTTCCATTGTCTTCAGCGGGCTCCGGATCAAGACCTTGACAAGCTGGTTCTCCCACAGGTCAGTCTGGAGAGTGGGTTTCTGCCAGCAGATTGTCCCTAGAACATTTCACTGTAGATTTACAATCTTTATAAAATTTTTAAATGAAGTTCTATAGTTAGATTCATATGGTAAATCATAAATTACAGCAGACTCTGCAAGCTTGAGTTTGAGGGTTGGGATTTTTTTTTTCTTCATTTGGCTCTTGGGAAACATATAGCTTTTTTCCATAGGAACTTTTCTCCAAATGCTAATTTTACCTGTTTTTCTGCCTTTTTTTTTTTCTTTCTTTCTTTCTTAACAGAACATGTGCATTTTTCACTGCCAAACTCCTCTGAGGAAGGTTGTGCCTGTGGCAGTGTTGGCGATGTGGGCAGGCAGGGACTCGCCATCCTCTGTCTTGATGTTTGTTGGAAGGGCAGGAGGTGTTTTTGGGCTCTGCCTGGTACCAGACTAGTGAAAAGGGAAAGCAAGCCAAGAGTTTCAGAGTACTTTTCTCCCTTAAGGTGCGTTTAAAGTTGGAGGAACATCTTATGTCCAACTCTTCCATCAAACCCTTGAGGGATAAATCCCTGGAGCAAGGGATGATCCTGATCCAGAGCCTTGCACACATGAACTGGGGGTGCTAACTTAGGACCTCTACGATCTCAACACTTCCTACAGTGGCCAGGCCACTGAGAGAGCAGGACACCAGGGACAGTCCTCAGACATTCGAGTCCTAATTCAGATTCCCCCTCGCCAGAGCCTAAATTTAAGAATTCAAGCAGCATTACCAGGCCCATCTGCAAAGTGGGAGCAATAATCCCACAATACCTTCTCAGAAATGCTGCGAGGCCACGAACTCTCTCTACACAGAGTAGTACTGTTCAGTAGTAAATGAAATCTGTTTTCACTTCCAAGGCTATGGCATAAATTACTATAGGCAGAAATCCAGCCTAGCAGGCAATGAACTGGATGGGGCCCACTCAGTTCCTTCCATCTTTAGCTTTGATTTTCATTGTTCTGTTTCATTAATAGAATTTCCTTTTTTTTCTTTTTCCCTCCCCCCCCGCTGTAATTTTTCTAAGCTGTTAATTTGCCAGCAGAAAGAACAGCCTCAAAATTGTATACCAGCTCCTCCAAAGCACCCACAAGAATCTGAACAGTTTTTAGCAGACTCAGCGTTTTCCTCTTTACTTCACAGCCCTGGTATATATAGAAAAAGAGGCTGAAGAAAGTCTGTTGTTGTGTTTGCACTGGGGGACCATAATCTGGCCACTTGTTTTCTGCTTAAAATACATTGCATTCTGCAGAGACTGTCCTTAAAATCAGGGTTATCCTCCCAAGTGGATAGGGCTGTGGAAATTGACACCACAGGTTTTGAAGGACATAAATGTCACCCCAAACCAGGCGTCAGCTGAGAATGTCTCAATTAATTCTATTCTCTCGTTTATTCCTTTTATTTTTAAGGAGGGGTATTCTCCTCAGATCACCTCTGCAGGAAGGAGAATGGGGGACACGCTCAGGAAAACTGTAAGGAACAACAAAATCGTCCAGAGATTTTTCCAGCTCTCCCCTTTGCTTTCTGATGTTCCCAGTCCCTAAATCCTGCCAGGGACCAGCTCCACTGCTGGCCCCTTCTCTGATCAGTGGTGTCAAAGGCTGTGGACGAACAGGCATTTCACCACCTCTAGCTGCCCCTTCTGATTCATGATGCCTATGAAAGGAATTAACAGCAATAAATTTGATCCAAATCCTATTTTTCCCCAATAGCAGAGTTTGTGACTGCGTACAAGTGCTCCCACTGGAAAGAGAACTGGAAAGCTAAAAATAGATGAGATGGATGAGGGCTTACAGGATAAAGTGATGGCCACTTACAGCCAAACAGGATTCGCTGCTGGAGGCTGATAAGTCTTTTCTGATGTTGAGAGCAGTAGAGAACCTGCTCCATAATTTTTGTTCAACCAAGCTCTCTTGGAAGTACCACCTGACCATCTGCTATTTCCTTGGGGCCCCGGCAGGGAGAATTTTTGATGTCAGCCTCTGCAGGAGGGGCACACCCTGACTGATGAGTTCATTCAGGGTGCTAGGGTCTGTGGGGCTGGATGACCCAGGTTTTAAGGACTGAGGTGAGAAGAGTGGTGTGGAAACCATCACCTAATGCACCCCTTGCCTACCTTCCTTCCTCCCAAACACGATTAAATCCTCGGCAGGGAGGTTTCTGCGGGCAATGAGGAAAGGACACACAGCAGGACATTATCTGCCCCTATCTGAACTCAGGATTTCCATTGTAGTTTGGCTTTGCCTATCAAAAAGACCTTACTTTATCCCCACTTTGGAGATACAAACTCTCAGGCACAGAAAGGTTAAGAAATGAGCCCAAGTCTGAGAGCCAGAAATAAAACTCATTAGTTCTTCATCCACAGGGAGCCCTTTGCTTCCGTCTCATCCGAACTGCCATACAAGCACCACTGTCAAAGGCATCTCAGAAGAGGAGATCAATTTTATAGTGGTTTTTACTCTTTGAAAGCATGAACAGGCTCTCCATTAGGAGCTATAATTTATCTGTCTGTGACCACTGACTGCAGGTCTATGAAATGCATCTAAATGGATTGCACGGAGCCAGAAAACTCAACCCAAGTATGTATGGCACACGTATAACAAAGCGCTGCAAGGCTGAAAGTGCAGAGTATCAGCAAGTGCTCTGGTTTTCCGGATTGATTTGGGAGGTAGGTAGGCTTAGCTGAGGGCTGTGGTTTCTAAATTGGACATGGTTACCTAAAACTATTGGAAATTTGAATTGCATGTCAGATGTCTGGAATAAATGGACTCAAGAGACATAAGAAAAAACATGTGGCCCAGTATTTTTCTCTTTTTTTAAAATCTTTTGGAAACTGTTTAAATCTCATCTGGGGCTTGTATAGTTTCTTTGTTTAGTAATTCAGAATTGAAATTCTTTATAAAGCTTTGCTAATCAAAAGGTAAAAACTTGATTGTTGCACACAGAGCCCTTCATCCTGAAAGATGCCTGTACACTTTCCAAAAACATTCTCTCCTTTCCAGAAAAGTAAATGATCCTTTGCAAACTAGGCAGTGCAGTTATTTTATTTACCTCAAGTAGACCGAATTTAAATTCCAAGCTGGGCCCTTATGGCCTGACTTTGTTTCTAACTCTGCCAAGAGCTGTCGTAGCCGGGCTCTTCCCCCCAAGTTCCGGCTGCAAGGCAGACTTGGGGCTGCACATCTTTAGCAAGACCATCTAATACAATGATGAAGATTTCAAGCCATTAATTTCCTGTGAATTGCACTCACCTCTGGGGTGAACTGTATCACCTCCTCCACGTCCATGGCTTTATTGTCCCCCCGTGACACTGAAAGGGACACAAGAAGACACCTTTCTGTAGGCAGAGGGGCCTAACCTGAACCAAGGAGGCAGAACTTGGGATGAATTGTTTCCCACCAAGGTGTGGCCTTGGTACCTAAAAAAGAAAAGGGAATTTTTCAGCTTTACCACACCCTGGAGATGGCGTATGGCTTCCTGTGCTCACTTTGGGGCCTCTAATCTCTGTTTTTCCCAACCTTCATTGTTCGCTTGGTGAAGTCAACCCAACCAACCAAGCAACCAACCAACCAACCTACTCTTCAGCTTCTTGTCCCACATTCTTCACCTGGCGGATCTTCCCACTTCTGATGTTCTCTAGGAAGTCTCCAGAACAATGCAGGTTTTAAAAAAGCTTTTCTACTTTTATTTCTTATAGCATCCCCAAGTTGGACTAAGAGACCTGATCTCTCTTTTCACCCGACAAAGATGCAAATGCTCAGGCCTAGAAAATGCTGGGAATGGCACAAGAGCATAAAAAATGACTTTTTTGCTCTAGGACACCTCTTCCTCTCCATAATTTTGAATACAATGGAAAAGGCAGAGAATCTGTGTAGGAGTCCAGGCAAAACTTGCAGCTCCCCTCAGCAAAAACCTACAATAGTTGTTTCAGCTGAAGTCATGTTTTCTAAAAGCCCTAAACTACACCAGCTAAAGCAGAGTTAATGGCAGCATATAAATGTCATTGGAAAGAATTACTGCTGTTTTATTTGCTGCTTTTGTGGACATTCAGGAATCTCCATCCAGGCTCTGTTTTGGATATATGGATATTCTGGTCTGCGCAGACTTGGCAGGGTTAAACTGCCGGGGGTAAGAAAGGACAGAAGCTCTTGGAGGGATTTGACACCCCCCTCTTTCCCACTCCCAGCACTCAGGTGTGCCAAGGCATTAAGGTTTCTTCTAGATCCACATAATTAAATGACTGATGAGGAATTTCTCACCTATATAAAACTAAATTATTTGTTGCTTAAAATAGAGCTGTACCCTCTCCAGGTTGTCAGCTGGCGTCAATCAGCCTGTTCTGGGACACTTCTTGGGGGTAACACCACGAACACCAGGACAGCATGGTGCAACCCCAGCGGGTCCAGGATTGGGAAGGGATCGTTAGAGTGACCAGAAAAGAAGCAGTTCTTGAAATACTTTTTTTTTTTTGGGAGGTGTTTGGGTGTTCGGGAATTCTCACTCCTGGTGGTGGCTTGTGGAGCTGTGGAGGACACGGAGGGTTGCTGAGGGGAAGCCCACGCAGTTTTTCTCCCGGTTTAACAGACAACCCGGGTTCATAGTTGCCAAATTTTGCGAGCAGCCGGTAGATTTACGAGCCCCGGCAGCGCACCCGGCTCCGACTGCGGAGCTGCGCGGCCGCGGAGCCGGGGGACCGCGGCGGGGCAGGAGCCGCAGCCCCTCGCTGAACTGCAGGGCCGAAACCCAGTACAAATAGGGGAAAACCGACTATAAAAAAAGGGGGAAAAGCAAAGAGGAACGAAAGGGAAGGGGGAATTTCGGTTTCATCTCCTTAGCCCGCACTTTTAAGGGGATGAGTTGCGCTGGTCCCTGCGCATCGCGGGGCTCGCAGTGGCAACCCCCGGGTGGGGAATGGAGGAGGGTTGGGAAAGGAAAACTCTGGGGAGGGGGAATAAAGAGGCAGGAGAAAAGCACCAGGAGAGAAATCCTGTAAGGTTACGAAAAAGAGTAACTTGTCCACAGGGTGTCACTCTTGACCCACATTTGGGCCAGCACCGGCCTGGTCTGTGGCCCCAGGAAACTGGGGATTTTTAGCTCCCCAACAAGTCTCCAAAAAGGCAAAAGTCTCCAAAAAGGGCAGGCTGGCACCTCTGGGTGTGCTGGCCTGGGCAGCCACTTACCTCGCTGCTCCTGACCCTGCTTCCCCACCTGGCTGCCCTCCTTGCCCGTGTGGCACCTTGCCTCTCTCTGTCCACAGAACAGAGTTTGAACTGCATCTTCCTCGGGCCATGCCCACAGCCCACCATGGAAAAGGGGATGAAGAGTGGAAGAAACCACTCTTACC
Organism: Mohoua ochrocephala; assembly: GCA_013398855.1. Classification (NCBI taxonomy): domain Eukaryota; kingdom Metazoa; phylum Chordata; class Aves; order Passeriformes; family Acanthizidae; genus Mohoua; species Mohoua ochrocephala. Next base: position 33,538 of record VZTA01008482.1, on the reverse strand, counting down.
CCACAGCCAAACTCTTTCTCACCATTCTGGCACAAACTCCTGCCATTCCCCTTCAACGTTTGCGGAGCGTTTTAGCTTCGCATGAAATTCCCCTATCGTCCCATACTGTTAATCTGCTCCTTCCCTGCAGGAAACCTCCTGTTTCTCAGGTACTTCCTCATGGAAGATGCTGCACTACAGCTTCATGGTGAGCCCCAAACCAGGATAAATAAAGTGCTGATAATCCTTTGCTTTTGGTAGCTGTAACTCAGCAGAGATCGAAGGGGTTCTTAGGCTAAGGAGAAGCCCTATGAGTTCCCACCTTCTTTTCCGTGTTGAGCTGGAGGCTTCTGCAACCATGAGGGCAAAGCTGGGCGTTGCCTGAAAGCAGGGAGAGCCCTGAGCTTTGGTGAACGTGGTGCTGAGGCCAGGCAAGGCAGGACTGCCTGCTGGCACTGCCTGTGCCAGCCAGAGGGCCAGTTGATGCATTAGCCTTCCCAGGACAGGCACAGGGAGCTGCGGTCATCCACCAGGCACGGAGGGGCCAGAGGCTGACATGGATGCTGGGGTCAGCAGCACAGCAGCCAAAGTACAGGCTGCAACTTTTATAAAGCATCAGCAGAGCATGAATTATGGTGTGTCCTCCTGGCAAGGTTCCTGGAGCAGAGGACACACCAGCAAGAGTACTATCTCCTCTTCCAGGGCTGGTTGGGACAGGATTTGTGTGTAGTGTGTACAGCACATAATTCATCAGGCTATCACTTACATAGCATGAGCTCAGCACTGCAGCACTCTCTGACATTTTGAAATATTCTGCTGGGGGCCCAGCAGTTTACTGGGAGCCTTGCACAAGGTACATCCCAAAAGGGATGCTGTCCTCGTGCACAGCTCGATCCTCTGTAGGGAAGAGTGCTCCTGAAAAGCCCACAACCATTAATCCTACCTGTCTGTGACTCCCTCGTTTGTGCAGTGACTCCACTGTGCTGCCCCAGGACGATATTTTTAAGTGTGCTCGGTAACATTTTAAGCACTTCTCCATTTCCTTTCAGGCCATCCTGAACGTGGCTACCCTGAGCTTTTATGGAGCCACCTGCAATATGTAAACGCAAACGTATAAATCTCTGTAATGCGAAAAAACAGCTTCATGAAGCCGTACAAGAATGCAGCCATGTGACTGCAAAACTTCATTTATAAGTATCTAAATATAGATCATAGCAAGCAGCAAACCCAGGCTTCAATTTTAAAAGCGAGGGCATAGGGGAGAGCGCAGAGTCAGCACTTCTTAAATAAGAAGTTCTTCTTGTACTAATTCATTTACAGCGGCATCTTCCTTTGACACAGCAAATTTGCATCACCGAATCCTGATCACAGAGACATAAAGATTTTTATGGGAGTCGGAAATAGCCTCCATGCAGGCTCTGCTGTGGAAGCACTGCACCACCGCCGACCTCCGTGCCCAGACAAGGGCACGCTGCAGTTTGCGCCGAGTGCTGCGCAGGCTTCACTCCTCCGGGTGCTTTGATCGCATCCCATCTCCACTCCCTGGTTCCAGTTTGCTCAAGTTATTTCCCAGCACCAGGGGCTGTGACTGCCCATGATCCCATGCACAGGACATGCAGGCTGAGCAGGGAATGCTGGATCCATCCTTCGTTCCACCTGCCCACACCTGCAACTCAACCGTTTAGGGTGATGGGGATATCACACTCTTGGTGATATTCTTCCATCAGGAACTATAGTCACAGGACCAGGGGGAATGGCTTCAAACTGAAAGAGAGGAGGTTTAGGTGAGCTGTTAGGAAGAAATTCTTCCCTGTGAGGGTGTTGAGGCCCTGGCACAGGTTGCCCAGAGAAGCTGTGGATGACACATTCCTGGAAGTGTCCAAGGCCAGGTGGATGAGGCTTGGAGCAACCTGGTCTCATGGAAGGTTTCCCCTTCTAGAAGATCTTTAAGGTCCCTTCCAACTCCAACCATATGAGGATTCTATGACTGTACATCCCACACCCCATTGTGTGGCTGCCTATTGCCATTATCTGGGCTGCCATTAGGCATGAAACTTTCTCAAATCATTCTTCTAGCCTTGCAGTTTCCATAGAAATACATTTTAAATTTAGAAAAAGTCAACTGCCCTTTGAAAATCACTGAAAACTCTGCAGAGAGACGGTGGTGAGTGTCCTACCCAGCTTCCCGTGGTCAAACAGTGGGGCAGTTTTGCAGGATTCAATGATTCTCCATGTTTGCACAAGGAATAACCTCACGAACCCACCTGCCAGGGTTTGAGCAGAGAGCAGAGGGAGGAACTAAGGCTTTGAGAGCCAAAACTCTAAAAACCTGAAATTAGCCTTGTTCTGGGTTTACAGGAACCACTTCCTAAACTGTGAGGACTGTGTCCAACTCACAGCCAAGACTGGATCCAGCTGCAGTGAACAGGAGACGTTTGGGGAAATTACTCCCTCCCCCTGGACATCCACCCCAGTGCAAGAGCAGTGGTGAGAAAAGCTTGAAACGGACCCAACGGGGAAGCACTTTTCCGACCTGAATCCTCACCTGGGAAAGCACTGATGTTTAGGAATGGGATTTAGGTCTTACAGCATCAACAGGACCTAAGCAGATGCTTGAATGAATCCCTACATCTAAATCACCACAGAGACTGCTCTGCAAATTCCTAAACATTTTCCACTGGAATAATCAGAAGATCACACATTTTCTAAATATTGCATAAGTTGGCTAGTTGCTTGAATTTCAAATTTTGGGGCAAGGATCTATGTCATTATCAACAAAATCTGAAATTATTATAGAACGTTTTTCACACTCTCTTTCTTATTCACTGATTTCCTATTTAATAAACATAAAGAACATTAGCTGGTGTTTGTTTTCAGCCAAATGTTGAAGCACTGAGGTTTTCTTGCAGAAGAAAAATCAAGTCACAACTGTTTATGTTGGATGGGACATACAATGGGACACCGTGACGTTCTCAGATCAGGACATCCAGCTGAAGCTGCTGGACTTTGGCACACTGGTGTGATCCCAGAACACAGTGCTGCATTTTGATTACCCCCATCAGACTTTTCCACAGTAAACTCGAGATTTTCACGTGCAAACTTCCTTTTTCTTCAATTAAAAAACCCCAAACCTGCTCCACACATCATGCACTAGGCAGAAGAGTCAGTACATGACCAAAGAGCACCCACCACAACCATTCTGCATTTTGTCTATAAAATTACATCTGCACTAGCAGCAGTTTCTTGTGCTCATACCTGTTTTCCCTAGTGCTGCCTAATGTGTTTAAGAGCACTTTCTGCCATGGTGTTTGGCCAAAATCCCAGCAGGACAACCACAACTGCTCCACTCACACAGTCACGGGGCAGGTAAGAAGCAAAGGTGCCATCAGATGGGAGGAGATGACAGAGGTCTGCCAAGAACTGGCCAGGCAACATGACCAAAAGGCAGGGGGCAAAGCAGCTCTTCCTCCCAACCAAAAAGTGTGAGCAGAGGCTGTTACACCCCCCGAAACTCCAGCTATGGAGGAGGCTGCAGCTACTTCATGCTCCAAAGCCCAGCTTCTCGCAGCCACCCAGCACACAGAGGCAACACATTAATTATATATATGTATATATATCTCCAAGAATGACCTGGTAACTGTAAAAAAGTACCTACATAATGATACTTTACTACTGCTTTTGTTGGACTCACTCTGCAGTTACAAAGTAGTTGCTAAGGAAAACCAATCTCTCGGTTTTGCCACGAGCAATTTAACTCAGGTTACCAACAAGATGGTTACGCAGGGCCAAGGCTAACATTGGCACCCAACCATATTATTCATCTCTCAGTTGTGGCTCCCCAATAATGAGTTCTCTGCCTCATATTACATATCCACAAGCACGGGAAACAAATGGCATCAGAAACCCAACTGTGCTATAGGAAGGAAAACCCCAGGAGCAGATACCCAGCGTGGGTTGTGGTTCCTTTAATCTGATTTCTGGTTTTGATAAAAAGGCAGAGCTGGCTCTCCTCTTGCTCCATGGGGAAGGTTTGTGGATGAGTTTCTTTGCCACCCATAAGTTTTGTGTACACCTTGCTTTTCTCACCCCTCGGATTTGGTTTTCTTATGACTGCAGCACTGCAACAGTCTTGGGTACCATAAAATCTGGAGCAAGAGTCCACTGGCAACTTTGGAATCACTTTTTAGGCAGCAGGATTTAATCCATGATACACAGGGGGATCTCTTTGCCATGGGACTGTGTGCCTCAGTGCTCTCTGCCATTTGACCCACCCATCTCTGACACACAGAAAACACAAACTGTTGTTATTTACAATGCTAGAAATGATGGGGCAGCTCACGGGCTACTTGCTCCTCATCTGAGGCACAGAAAACGCAGGCAAAAGCTCCTTAGTGTTCACATCTGTCCCACTACTGCATGTTAAATATGGTTTCCTGACAGTGCTTTTAACACTGTGTTGTTTTCTCAGAGTAGGAGAAAGAGAAAAACAGTTACAGGGAATTTGGAACATTTAAACCACATCTAAAACAAGGTAAGAAATTATAGCAGGAGAATCTGCCATTTCTATTCTTTCCCAGCACGTTTGGCCTAGGGATTCCCACCTCCTCCCACTGGGGAAATCACCATGACTTTCCAGTCATGAGGCCAGCACAAAGAAGCAGGTGAGTATAGGAGCTCCAGTGCCAGGGGTGGTCACCAGGGGACTGGTTTAGCACTGGTGAGAAACAGAAATGAATCTGTGGTCCCTGTCCAGAACACAAGGAAATGGTTTTTACAGGTTTTTCTTCCATCCTGCTCAAGGACATAGGAATGGGAGCAATATTTGCATTTTATTGCCTGTCCTGGGTTACAAACGCACAACTAAGGACTTCAAAATTGCAGCCTGCACGGTGCCAGTGTTAGGAATGGTTGTCCATTGTCCTCACCTGGAAAAGTGGCCGCTCTCCCCTGCCTCTTCCTGTTTTCCTCATGCTGGGAGGTGCTAACACTTGTGGGGATAGGGATGCTTACCCAAAAAAGTCAACAAGGCTGGATCCTAATGGGGAACAATGGGTAAATGCTGGTGGTGGGACATCTGCACTGTCTTACCCTGGAAGGAACAACAACAACCTATAGCCCTGCAGGTGAACCTTAGCCAGCTCCAGCTGAACCTTCTTGTCCCTTAAAAACAAAGCAAGGCTCATTAGTCTAAATTAGAGCCATCAACCAGACATTTAGGCTTCAGATCATTAAGAGGTGCTAATGGCAGCCTGCAGGCATCCTCCACCCAAACCTCTTTCATATCCTGCCTTGATGAGGGTGTGAATGATGGCCCCACACTCTCACCTGTCTTTGCCACCTGTGTCAACACTTTCACAGACACGATCAGAAGTTCTGTGCAAATCAGGTCTGGACTGTTTTGTTTCAAGTCTGAAAAAAAATCAAAACAAAAGGGATCTTCAATACTGAAAGAACATATTTTTTTTTTTGCTACAGCTGAGGCAGCTTCTGGACACTGCTGCACTGCTGCCTCCTGCCAAGTCACAGAGATGTCCCATCCTCTGAGCCAGCAAGCACAGATCACCTACCCCAAAGCCACCCCACAACCATGAGAATGCACCAAAGCTGCCCTCCTGCATTTCAGGTTAAAATTATAGATTTAACGGTACCTCATAACTTACCACATTTGATTCTTCAGCATCCAATCTTTTCCTTATTTTCAACATCCCCACATTTTTCATTTTCTTTCCCCATCACATATTCATTGGATGCTGTACAAACAAGTGTAGATTTAAAGTGTCCCCGTAACATTTTACTTATTCCATGACTTAATAATAAAAAGAGCACTGAATAGAAAGGCTAGAGTTCAATTTCTGGGCTCTATTGCCACTCGCAAGCTGCACTCTCCCACAGCTCCCTGCTTGAAATACAGCCACCCATTCAGCTTTATGCTGCCTCTGGAGCAATAAAACTGCACTTTGCTGGAGGAATTTTAAATCGTTCAACACCAATGCAAAGATCTTTAAAAAAGAAATCTAAAAATGTAAAAAGTGAGGGTCGAAGCAAAACTTCTGGATTTTACCAAGTGGGTAAATTTTCCAAGAAAATTTTCCTTTGCTTTCAGAAGTGAAAAGGGACTTTTTTTTTTTTTTGATGAGGATTTTTATTTAAAAAGGCCCCAGCAATATAAAACTTGTAGAATGAGAATAAAAGAAAAAAAAGTCTACCTTATGTGAAAATCTCCATCATATTGATGCATTTAGCAATTTAGACTGCAGGAGCCTATAAGCCAGACTCTGCTCCTGGGGTTGTGTCCATGTGGGATGTGTGGGCATTTCTTGAGAGCATTAATGTGGCTGCTGTGCAGCAGGATGTGACCCCCAACTCCAAACCGAGGGGAACGACATCAGGTCTCTGCATCTCCACAGGTGAAGGAGGTTCATTATTTGAAAGGTGTCAGAGTGCAATGAGCAGGGCAGGGAGGGGACATTCCCAAGTCCTGCTGCCTGTGGCTTGGCACTTCTCTGCCAGGTGCTTGTTTTTCTCCCTGTTTTCTTTGTCTGCCTTGGATTGAGTGTCCCTGGAGGAGAGCTCACTTCTGCGCAGTGCAAAGCGCCGCAGAGGCCTGGCTGCACCTGGCTTTCTAGGAGGGAAATTAAGCAATTGCAAATTGTTACTCTCATTTTTGGCAATTTCGATGCCAAAGTTCTGTTTTTCTTCAAAGCTAAAGGTCAATGATTAATTCAAAACTTGTATTTGCCCCAAAATTATGGACTAGGGAAATAAGACAGAGGCATTGAGCCCAATTCCGCTCTCCTGTATACCTTTGTGAAGCTGAAATAGCTCACTCTGTTTGCACCAAGTCTCTGCCTTGTGATTTCTTCTGGCCTGTTCCAGAGCTGTTCTGGGGGCTGCAGGTGCAGCATTGACTTTCTATGGATCCAGGTCCTCCCACGACCCATGCAGGCATTGCCCTCCCACTTGGACCAGCTGAGCTGGGCACCAGCACTCACAGCCCTTATCTGGGATTCCAAAGTCCTTTCAACGCAGGGATTGATGATGTACTTGGTGACAGATGGTGTGATTCTTGGGGATGTCCTGTGTAGGGCCAGGACTTGAACTTGATGATCCTTGTGGGTCCCTTCCAAATCAGGATATTCTGTGTATGACATGATTCCATGTATGAGACGATGTGCTGATTTAAACCTTCCTGGATGAAGGTGTTGAACCTGTGAGAGACCACAAAAAATGTTACCAGAGTACATATTTTACAATCCATTATGGACATCGCTGTGTTTTTATTATTAATGTGTCGTGAAAAATAAGATGTTTAGCTAAGCTTACTAATTCCTTGAAACTCAAATAATTTAAGCTGTCTAACCTTGTTCAGGATAATTATTTCTATCCATTATCCATCATGTTAAAAATGACAGCTCTGGGACAAGGAAGCTTTTCAAGCAAATGTTTTAAGACAGTGTTTTAGGTTGCAGGCACTAGCAAATGTTAATTAAATTAGATAAACAATGACTCAGAGTAGCTGTGCAACACTAGAAAGAAAGATGGGAGGTAATGGGGGAAGGAATTTGGCAGCTCAAAGGTCAAAGCAGCTTTTTTGGAACCAAGAATCTGTCCCTCAAGTAAGTACCTTGCCTGAATTCAACAGGATGGAAGGAGCTGGTGTCTTTTTACTTTTACAGCTCCAGACAGCATTTGTGTGGGCTTGCTGAGTGTGGTTCTGTGCAAGGCTTCCTCCAGGCCTGTCTGCCAGCCTTGGTGACATGATCATATTGTCCTCCAACAGCATCCTTTTCCCTGGGTTTGGTCAGTCCTGAAACTGTGGATCCAGGCTGAGCGTTGGATTGTCACATTTGGTAGTCGTCTGCTGCACTGAATCAAGCCCTTGCAAGAGTGAGGCTCAAAAGTGACCGCCAGGTCTGGGAATCTCCAGGTAATTCCTGTGACATGGCCATCCTTAATCTGTACAGCAAGACAGCTAAATATTACTAATACTTAATAAATACATCAATCTTGTGTGACTCTTCTTGCAGTGTGCAATAACATTTTGAAAATCAAAGCACCACAAAGAAGATTTTCTCCCGAGGACTTGCTGCACTGAAGATCCCAAGTCAAATACCTGGGTTAGAGCTTACCCTAAGAGAAGAGGCTGGAGCTGAGATCCTCATTTTTGCTGAGAAAGCGAGTGACTTGCTGATGTGAGGGGTTCTTGGTGTCCCAAACTGACCCACACTCAGGTCCTGCGGGGTGGTGGAGGCTCATCCTTTGGAAGAGTTTTGGAGATTTGCTTCACTCTTGCACCTGTGGAGTTTGAACAGGGAGACAGAATTCCATGAGAGCAGCAGGGGTGCACCTGTTTTGGGGTGGGATGAAGGGAAAAGGGAAGAAAGTCACACAGCACTTTTAAAACAATTAGTGTTAAAGGAGTATCTGGGACACTTATAAGTGTCTTTTATATCTTTTAGTTCACCAGAGAGGTTCTGATGTTTGTTCCTGAGGCCTTTTGTCCCCAGCTGCAGCAGGAGGCAATGGCTCCTCTGCTCTGCTGGCTCAATGACCATCCCCTGCCTGCGAAGGGAGGCCTGTCTGGTGCCCACAGGGAATAACCAACGCCGACTCTCACAGTGACCGGGAAGCAAAAGCTTCAGGAATGAGTTACAAGCCATTGGCAAATAAGCCAGACAGCTACAGTTCTCCCGAATGAAACCAGCAACTGCTCAGCTATTCTGATCCCCGCACATCTCAGGTCATGCTCCTCCAAGCGTTCAGCTGACTCGCCTTTCTTTCTGGAAGCAGTGGTGCTGCAGTCCCCCACCACGCACCGTCCCCGAGGAGGGCCCGTGGTGCCCTCACCCTCGGCATCCCTGTGAATGCAGCCAAGTGTTGGGTTTTATACCACAGAGATCCTGATCTGTCCAAACTTTCTTCACCTGCTCTGATCATTTCAGCTCCTTGGGGACACACACCTCCATGCCACTGCCCAACTAATTAGTTGCTTCACTGGCTGCATTCTACAATTCTTCAGTGATGGGTCCCCATCTGACATCTTATGACAACTGATTAGTAAAGTAGGCCACGAGTTTAAGAAATATGTAATTTGGGCACCACTTGCTATTAACTGTTTGCATGCTCTTATTTGTTTGTGTGTTTTTAAGAAATGGTTACCCTTCAGTTTAAATAGCAAGGGAGGAGAAGAAGTTTATGAGCTGGCAATTTTACAAAACAAGATGCAGCACATCTTAAGATCATTTCAATAACAAGCCCTGAAGAGGCAATAAGGGAATATATATCCTTACTGCAACACTATATATTATAGAAGACTAGATACCAAGGCAAGATCAAAAATTGCTGTCTGTCCTATAGTCTTGGGCCAGAACAAGATGCAAGCTAATTAATTAACTAGAATTAAGTCAAAACATCCTGTCTTCACCCCAAGCTTCCCCTGCCAACAAAGCAGAAAAGAAACAATAAATAAAATTGAAGGTTTAAGTGCGCTGAGCGCTCCTCTCCAGGTTAAAAGGATGTCAGCAAGCTACAGCACCACAGTGGTTAAATGTCGTTGAAGATTTGACTGCCTTTGGTCTGGGATTTGCTCTCGCTTGAGAGCTGGTCAAACCAATCTTTCCAAAACACTGACTTCTGAACTTTTGCCAGAGGTGCCTCTCTCCGGTGACCAGGCAAACGACATGTTAAACCTGTCAGTTCAGAATAAGCAGAAAAGTGTGCACCCGCCATGGGGAGGGCATTTAAAGGCACAGGGCTTCCTTTGCTGGGTGAGGTGGAGGCCTTGCTTATGTACCTGGAGGCTCATGAACATCTGGGGAGAGTGGTGGGACCCCATTGCCATCAGGCTTTCTCCATCCCAGTGGGGTGCAGAGAGCTACACCAATTTTAAAATCCATCTTTTCTAAAAGACAGAGCTCTGCTCTTGCAGGATGATGCACAATCTGATTTCAGGGAAGCCCGAAAGATAAAGGGTGGGAAAGAATAAAAACCAAGCTGCTACGAAAAAAAAAGAGAGGCAAAACCTTACAGATTTTTTTGTTCACACATAGGCCGCTCCTAGCTAAGGATCTCAAGTAATTTCTGGTCTAAGCCATTCTTGATGACATGTTCAGCCTTCCTGATAATTTTGAGGGCACTGCAACCACTGGTAACACAGGTTGTGATCATATTACTGCAGTGGTTAGTCCAGAATTTATAAGACACAAGCAGTCAACAGAAACCACCAGTGATCCTTATTTTAGCACCATGGTTTGGAGGAAGAATCACAGACAACTTGTGCTCCTCTTGAACCAAACAGTCCCAGTGGAATACAGCAAAGGAGTCTTTCTTTTCTCCTTTGAACAACCACTTCTGAAGAAGTTCCCTCTACATCCATTAGTAAACAAATGTCTACATGAACCTCTGATGTCAGATCACGGTAGGTGGACTGCTCCAGCTGGGAAGCTGAACATTTGTTTTGCTGTGACCTGTGGTCCAGCCTAGCACAAACTGGACCCACAGCAGACTCACAGCTGAAATGGTTCTGCTGCCACCAACTCAACATCTCATCCCATCCATAGAGAAGAAGATGATCCACTCCCATCCATCCCATCCGATCTAAAGTCACTTAGATTGGCATTGCCATCTCACCTGCAAGAAGCAACATGGGTCCAGAGCAAAGTCTGAGCCTGTATCTTCACCCCGGGACATAAAATTGGCCAAGATCTATCTCCAGCTCTTTCAATATTTATATACAGCTGGGGGTAAGTGGTCTCAGTGCTGGCAAGGCACAGAAAACACACATCTCTATTTTTCACCATACACAATCATGCCAATACCAGGATGAGGTTCCAATGCTGAGTCAAGATATTCTGAGAGGTTCACCACAGGTAGGAGAAGCTGAAGTAGACAGGCGATGTCAGTATGCAGAGGAGAGAATTTGGAGTAGGTGGCCAAAGCACGCATTCACGTTTGAGCTCCTATATTAAAAAAAAAGGGAGAAGAATCCACAAGTACATTCAGCTCTCTCCTAGCAGCAATTATCACTTCCAACCATCCCCAGTTGGCTGGGAGACTGCATCCCATCCTGGCAGATACTGACCTGGCCTTAGTTTTTCACACCTTGGTCACTTGGCTGTATTACAGCAAACCGATATACCTGGGCATGAAGCCTGCAACACTTAGGAAACTCCAAACAGTACAAAATGTTACAGAAAACCTCTTCAGTGACACTCTCTGCCACAAATACATCACAGCTATCCTCAACTGTCTACAATAGCTTCACAATTTTAATTTGGAGACATGTTCAAGTTTTTTAAACCTTTTCTTTCTGATGCTCCTTGGCCTGAAGTTAGGATATATGAAAAACTACGTGAAACTATTGGATAAGAAACCGTGGACAAGAAACACGCTTCTTTGTTGCAGTGGAAACCTTTACAGCAGGTGTAAAGCTTATCTAAGTGGGAGACTGAACTTTTGTATGAGCATGGTATGAACTTGCTTAATCATAGATGATTGCGTGTGCTGTAAACAGGAGTCATCCCCCTCTCTCAGCCAAGAACACTTGTAATTGCTTGATGAATATGTAGTATAAAAATAAATAAATCAGAAAAGCTCTGGAGGAAGGCACCGAGCTCTCCTCCAGCACAGATTCAGTTGCAGGTATTCCTCTTATTGGTGTTCCTGGCTCACGCAGACCCTGCCCTCACTCAAAACAGATACAACTAAGGAAATAAATGAGTTGCAGGCTGGAGACAGTCAGCAAGATGCCTTCCAAGGGAGTTCCCAAATGATCTGTTTTCTGCAGCTCTCATTTGTAACCAGAATCTACAGTAAGTCAATTTTTAGTTATTTGAGATGAATAACAACTAGACTGCTACGGTTGTTTAAATCCATTAAGGGTGGTTACATCTCATCACATTCAGATCTCTCCCCTCCCAGATCTAAAGAGTTTGAGCAAAGATCAAACAATCCTGTGTGTAATGTCAGGAAAACTATAGATATTCACAAGATGTAGGTGACTCATAAAAAACACCCTTGTGTTTACATTTGAGTTCTTGATTTGTCTGAATAATGCCAGTAGAAAAGAGAAGTCTTCACCTCAGATTTCCAAGACCTGGCTGACACGAGGAGGTGAATACTTTTTTCCTAGTAAGTTTGGCAAATTCTTAAAGAGGAAGTGCCATTTTTCAGAGAAAGTTGCTTTTGTTCAGTGGTAAATGTATGTTTGGTCAGAGTTTTGGCAAACAACTCCAGCTACTTTTTGTCCTATGTAAGCCTTTTACGTCATGCCCTAGAAGAAACAACAGCTGTTAATTATTTATCAGCTGATGAGCACTGGCCTGTTAATTGCACAACATTATAAAATAGATTAGGCAGAAAAGCTCAATATGTATGCAAGCAGGGGATTTTGTTCTGCTTTGTATGTGACTTGATTAAATAAGCAATTTTATGACTCTGCTTAGTTTACAGGAAACACCTTCACCAGTGACTTGATCTCAGAAACTCTAACCGGCCCACAATCTTCAGGTAAGTTTGCTAAAAATCAGAAGATCTTTCAGACTTCTAGCTCTTTGTGCCCCTATCACAACTCTAATCCATATGGAAGATGAGATCTCTCCAATCTCCAGCATATGTTGCTTTGAACCAAAATGATTAGAGCTCCTTCAGAAGGGAAAGTGCTAATGAGCAAGGAGAAGGCCACAGGATCCAATCTTCCGCATGCTAAGTCTTACTCTTAACATCATATTCTTGCCATTCAATACTATCTAGTGCTACATCAGAAGACCACTGCAGGTCCCACTGCATTACAGGTCCTACTGACTCCTTTTTTTTCGGTCTGCTGAAAAGAAAACCTCAATTGACTTTGTACCAATGGAACAAAAGTTTCCAATTTTCCTACCGCATCCCTCGTGCCAATGGAGCGTTTCATCCTATTAAATTGGCCCCAGTGTACAACAGTCTCTTTCATATACAAATGGCTGGCTATACCAGGGCAAGGAGAAAATATAAACAAAAGTGTTTTTGAGAGGCTGTGCCAGGTGAAGGACCTCTGGGCAGGATTCCCATGCCGTTGTTCACCGCAGGCACTTGGATATGTGTGAGCATGAGCGGTCTGATATTAGCACTGAAACAATCTGCTCCAGTTGCCCATTCCCCATCACTTGGCCCCATCCTCTCGGTGGCCTTCAAACATCACAGATTTGGGGGATGACAAGGAGAATCTTGTTCTTTCACTCTGATCTCTGATGTCTCCTTCCCTTTTTAAGAAGGAAGGTGATTTTCCATGACAAACTCAGACATCCCAAGAGGCCAGCGCTCATCGACTGACGCATGAGGTGGATCTTAAACCAGTGCACATTTGAGTAGGTTAATTGGATTAAACAGAGCCTCGCTGATTCACACCAGCTGAGAAGAGGACTAGAGAAAGGGATTTGAGAGGATTTAGGAGTTGTCCCAACTGTGAAATGCTTCAAAGTTTGGTTCACAGACCTGCAAAGCAGAGAACAGACGGGCACTATGTGCATCAAGATTGAAAACAGCCCCAAAGGTGGTGAGACGCTTCCACCAGGATTTTGTCCTATTTGCTGGACTTCTTGTGCCAGTTACAAACCACTCCATATTCCAGCATCCAAACTGCTGAAAAGAGCAAGAAATCTTGTGCTCTGACCAGCTTCTTGCAGCGCTCACTAGAGAAACTTCTCTCACTTCCACTGCATTTTGGTACTACAACACTTTGGTTCAGAAACTCCCAAAGAAAAACTTTTAAGCTTTTCTGAAAGTCATACCAAGACATACCCAACTCCAAAGAAAACAAGAAAAACCCAAAACAGATGCATGCAAGCTTGGTCTTAAGAAACAGGGAAGGGTGGGGACAGTGTGCTTGTTGCTTTTTACTCTAAATAGCAACAGGAAGCCCTACAAGCCCTGAATTAAAAAGGAAATAAACTTTCAGTGCATGTTGTGGGACCAACAGTTTACACAGGAAGGCAATATTCATGTTTAACAATCTGAAAATGAGACAGGTTTACACCACACAGAAAATAAACGAAACCCTTGGAACGCACATCCTGGAAGGTTTCGGCTCCAACTCAGACCAACATTTCAGTGTACAATGAAGGTGTGACTGCAGGGAGGCCAAAGATCCTCCAGCTGGGACCCAAGGGCTGGGAAACAGCGGCCAAGTCCATCCCTCTCTCCACGAAGCCAAGGTCAGCCTTGACTGAACAAAGGATGCTGGAAGGGGGCCATAATTCACAAAATCATTTAAATGGTTAAACGGCCTACACATGTGGCAGAGTGCTCCTGGAGTGACAAATTTAGAGTGCTGTATGCTGTTTAAATAATAAATGATGTATTTTTTTCTTTTTTCTTTTCTTTTTTTTTTTTCAGGACTTGTACAGCCTGTAAAGTGTCTTCAAGTATAGAAAATTCCCAATTGCTCTAAGTCTCAAATCACCCTGACCACTGGGCTTTGGCCAGCTAAACCAGAGCAGAACTGGGGCAAGAATGAAAGGGTATTTACTAAAATATCAACCACCTCCACCAATATCCACCATTTAGATACCCCTAAAGCCTTTCCTAACAGCATCTGATCTAAGAGGGGCTTGAACTCTGGTTTCATAGGTACTGCTTGGATCTCTGAATGCTCCTCATGTTCTTAATCACGTCTGCTCCAGAGATGAGGCTATGAATAATTAACTATGCCTCCAACATTACAGTCATAGATTATGGTGGTGGTGACTTGTGGACTGCCATGCGCAGCATAAACCATTTAGGAAACTCTGTTATCCACTTTCCCTTTATATTTGTCTTGCAATCACTTACCGCTTAAAAGGGTAAATCTTTCATAGCTTTAATTAAAGCATTTAAAATAATTTACACTGAAATTGTATGTGCTTGGGTCTGTCAAAATTGATGCTTTAATAACATGTCATCCCTTTTTTCGATTGCCCTGAAATCTGTTAAAATTACCACTAATCTAATTGGGAACAAAGTTGTCAAATGCATGCAGCTCTGACAGTTTGTCTTTCTGCAAACTGCCGACAGATTGCAAGTTACGCATGTGTTGAGCAGATGGGTAAGTTAAAAGGAACACAAAAAAAAGCAATTTATTAAATCACCTGGAACCAGCAGCTCCATTCCAAAAATAGTGAGAATGAAATATAGCAAGAGCTAGGAGAGTTGGCACTGGAATATGCCAGAAGGTACCAGTTACAAAACAAGATAAACATTTTGAGAAGCCTCAGCTGTGTTGCAGAATAATGAGGCGTTATTTAACCCGATATAGATTACCAGCAGAAATTAATTTAGGGTGCAGGGTTTTGTGAGAGTGTGTGAGTGTGTGAGTGTGTGCGAGTGTGGGGTTGGTTTTTTTTAAAGGATTTTTTTTTAATCCCTGTGTTTTAACTCCTTCATGTCTGAAAGAGAAGCCCCCCATCTCTTTTCCTGAATCCCAGTCTTCCTGCGGAGCTGTTGGACCCACTGTACGCTCCTGTGGCGGAGGCGGCCAGCGGGTGTGCCCTCCTTTGGCTCCATCCTACATCCTCCCTTTCACAGGCATCTCCCTCGTATCTGAGAGAGGCCAAGGTCGCATGTTCCTCAGACACAACTTGGCCACTGACACCCTTGGGCTAGGCAGTCCCCTACCTGCCCATAAATTCCATTTTTTGGAAGGAGTTGTGAAAAGGAGAGCGGCAGAGATGGCACCCTGCAGAGGCAACTGGCCCGTCCACTCAAGTTCTATCCTTCACAATCCTTTCCTTGGCCCCACTTCTGCTCCCCTGCTCTCTGCCCATTCTCCACGTCCCCCAGCTCTCTGCCCCCACACGCAGCAGGAAATGGAGACACGCTCCGTGGCCATCGCATGGGTCCAGTCCTCCCCACACGTGTCCCTCTGCCCTGGGGACACACATGGGGCTGTGCTTATACAGAAAAAACAGACTTCATTCTTGGTTGCTCTGTAAGCACTACTCTGTTCAGCAGCATTTATTATTAAAGAACAAGACCAAGATTAAAACCAGTGCAGAAGCACTGGGTAAGCATGATTCACCCACTGAGACCACCACGGAGGACACTGGGATGAAGATGCTTGTGTGCTTCCCCTGGTTCAGTGCCAGCTCAGAGGGAGGCGTGAGGGCACGAGGCTTCACTGGTTCGTGTTGAATTTTGGTGGAAGCCCTGTGACTGGGGATGTTGAGAGCCAGGAGCGACCGCTGTGCCTTGGGGCCCTCTGATCTCATGCACAGCTTTGCCAAAAGACCTGAACCAAATCCTGCCCACAGCAGCCAGGTGGGCAAAAGAGAGAGAGGGCAAACAGGTTCTGAGACACCACATCAGCTTGAATCAATGGAATATTCCCCAGTGCCACAAAAAAAAAAGAGATGAGCTCCCATGAACACAAAGTACATTAGGAAAGAGACTCTCTCAGCAACTTTATGAACTAACTTTATAAGCCACAGTTTAAATGGCTACGGCATCATTTCAGCAAATGGAGATATTCTGATTTAAACCAGCTGACAAACCAGCCCATAACACAAGGCAATAGGTACCCCTTCCTAGTGAGCTGGGAGCTGGGGCCATTTCATAATGTGTTCAGGGAGGAGAGAAGATCATAAAAAGAATTGCAAACGGGAGGTTACAAGCAGAATTGCTTCTCCCTTCCTTTTTTATTTTTTCCTTTTAACTAGGGAATAAGCATTTTGACCCCTTCTTTCCCACAGAAAACTCAAGGAGGAAAGTCTGCCCAATTTCTACAGTTTAAAGATGTCCTAGCGTATTGGTGTGAAGATGGATAAGCCACTCTTCTGCAAAAGTGATGGCATTCCTTGTATAAAATTCAAATTTTTAAGTCTCAATGAACAAGAAAGACGGAAATCTAGCCCTAGGTAACGTTGCTGCACTCAACATGACACCAGGCAAAGTATGATCCTTAATGCAAGATTAAAAGGATGTAACATAAACCAGCTAAGAAGCACGATGGGCCTGGTTCCGGAATGATCCCCAAGTAGTTTAAATTGTCACTAACCCTGTGAAGACAAATGAAAAAAAATAAAATATCAAAGTGGAGTGAAAATATTTGAGATATTTTGCGTGAGGCCGGGTCAGCCCCTGCATTCCTGAGCTCCTGCACAGAGCAGGGATGGAGGTGCTATTAAACAACATTTCTGCCTAAACATCCAAAAACCAGAGCTTTTCTGATCCCTGCTTGGCGGCCTCCCCACGGCTGCTCTGTGGCAACCGTCACAGGGAAACCACATCTCTGCCTTGTCCCAGGGTCCTTCCCTGGAGCTCCTTCCCTCTCCCGTGCCCCCCTCCTCGTGCAGTGTGTGGGGGCCACAGATGTTGGCCTTCACTTTGCTTCTTCCTTTCACTGCAATTTAAATGGACATTTTTTCCCCCCCTCATATCCAAGCGGGTCATCATTTAGAGTCTGTGATTTATTTAATGGTGGTTTTAACCCCACTTAGAAATAGGCTGCTTTCATGATTTATTGATTCCTTCTTCCCCTTGTTAATTTGACTCATTTCTTAGGAAATTATTCATAGTTAATCATGGTAAGAATAAAATTAGTTATAGTGCCCACTTTGCTGCAAAGGGAGCGTAAATAACTTTTAAAGCAAATCGGAAAGAAAAACACGCTAAAGAAAAAAAAGAAGAAGAAAAAAGAAGAAGCCAAAAGAATATACATAAAATGATGATCATCCGAAGGGGGCAGTAAATTAAACCTCTCCGCTGTTACTGGTTGGAGGAAGGCACAAATTTACATTCCACAGGAGCACGGCTTTTACAGCAGGCTCTCCTCAATTGAATTTGCCATGTCTTCTGGGAAACACACCATTTGGAAGATAAAATCTCCCACCACTCCACCACCACTGCCACCATTCAGAAGATTAAAAAACCCCGCCAACTCTGTTGTGTGCCTTTTGTGCCCACTAGAGGAATGTAAAACCATTATATTTAAGTATCATAATGGCCAACATATGCTTTTTCTTAGAAATGACACCACCATCTGGATTAAGTTCTCCTGATCATTTCAGACAATGTTACGATTATTATTTTTTTTTTCCCCTTCAGGAGAACGAACTGCCCAGAAAGCAACAACAGTCGCAGATGGGGAATTTTTGCTTTTCCTTATCCACCGCTGGCATCTTTGAGAAACGTGGTAAATTCTTTTATATGTACTTACATCGTTTGATTTCACTTGCTAACTGGTACGAAAGCCTACCTGGTTACACCCCAATCCTAAGCCTGTGAGACTCCTATTGCCTTTGGCCATACAACTTCACTATTACAGTTAATAAAGTATGTAATTGCTGTAATGATAAAATTACATCGTGTTACTGTTTGCAGCAGCCTCTTCCCCACAACCACATTAGTCATTAAATATTGCACCAACTGGTACGGGGAGAAGGAGAGGCAGACTTAACCCTTCCCTGGACGAGGGATTTCAGCACGCTGGTGTGCAAAGGGGAGGTGTTCTCACCTGAGTGCCTCCTTACCGGCCCCATGGCTATTGTCGTGGACGTCGGAGACCTTCTGGGCCACCACATCCAACTGGCTGTAACTGGAAATGGGCACGCCGGGATAATTGATGTGCTCAATCTGACCATGCACAGGTGGCAGGGAGACGGCATACAGCAGCTTCTCGGGTTTGCTAGTGCCATCTGTTGCCACAGGAACATCTGTCGTCAAGGTCACCCTGTCACCCTCTGTTAAAGTTACAGGTTTGGCGAGTAGAACAATGTCACCTAAAAAAATGAAATGAGTAAAAGGGGAAACCAACGGGAGAGAAATTAAAAAGGAGGATTTTCCTTTTTACATCCCAGACCAGGAGAGAATAGGGTAAAAGCGAGCCTTTCTGTTTAGGGCAAGGAGAAGAATGTTATCAAAATAGGCTGGAAAAATATTTTTGCTTTAGGTTTTAGAGGCAGACAGGACATTTACAACAGAAAAAGCTGCAGACCCATCTCGTTTGTTTTCAAATATGCCCCACAGTGAGTCTCACTTTAAGGCTGATGCTAAATGGGATCACAAGATTTTAATCTAACCTCAGCCTGGGTGAGTTTATAGAGGAGTCCGTGTTTTCATCTGTCTGTGTGATTTGTCCAAAATGTCGAAGCCAGCTTTGATTTTCTGTTTGGGCAGAGAGAATGACCCAGTTGTTTAGAAAGAACAATTATGTTAATAGATCCAAACGAGCCAATGGACAGGACGCGTTAATGAACTAAGCGTTAAGCGCAAACGCTGTGTTTTAAGCCGATAGTGGTGCTGTAACCTCAGCAACAGAGGTTCTGGCTCCATTAGATTTATTTATGAGGAGCTCCACTGCATCGGCCAAGGGCCAGGGCAATTTTCACTTGTACAGAGGAGTAGCCCCAGAAAATTGAGGCCGCCGGAAAGATGAACTGGTCTTCTCAGAAGAGGAGCAGCAATGATTTACCTCGTCATATCCACTTCATCCTTTTCTATCATACCCCTACTTGTTTTTAAAAACATATCTAAATCAGCGTGGCAGCACAAGGGTTGATTTGCCAAAGGCAGAAGCGGAGACAAGTTTTTATCAGAGGATGTTGCAAGAGCAAGAGAATAACGTCAATCAGTTTCCATTGCTGTCAGTCAACCTGCCGATGACAATATACAATAGTGGCATTTCTAGCTTGGACTCCACGGGAGCTTTTTTTCTGTTTCTTGTCTATTATGTTGCCAACTCAGTTTTAAAAACAACAGGTTCCTTATTAAGTGGAGAAAGCTGCCAGCAACATTTGAGTATAGTGGTTGTCAGGGCTTGGGGCGGTTTAAAATTTTATTTCCACAACAAAATGTGCACCAATTTCCATGCTTTTCGCCCCATTTGATGGCTCATCTTTGCTATTAACTCATTTAACACCACTTCTCCCATGCAACTAGCAGGGCAAATGAAAAGTGTGGCTGAGACTTGACACATTCAAGAAGCGACTGTTACCTGAGGAAATTAGTCTAAGACATCAAAGTCATTCAAAATATAAACACAATTAGCTAGCTTACCTTCATACAGCAAAAATTGTATTTGTGTTTGAGAAAAAGCAACAAAAAGGAGAATAACCAACCCCTTCCCCAGCACAAGCAACATTATCATAATTCATCAGTCTTTGGGAATTTAGACAAATTGTTTGTGCCATGTTGGAGAAGAAGTTGGGTGTTTTTTACTTTTTGGTTGCACCTTTGAACTACCCTAAATTTGTACGAAATCTCACCGAATGGAGACTTCTTTTCAGACTGCTCCCAAGAGTAAGCTGAGCTCAAGAAGGAGTGCAGAGAGAGGATCTGGAAAGGTAAAGGACAGGACAACACTGTAGGAAGCAGCCAGGGATGCAGGACATTGACCTGCTGTACAATTTGTTCAAGGGCTGCAGAAGTTCACAGTCAAGCCCAGGCTGATAAAGTAGATGCAGTGCTCGTGCTGACTCATTTTCTTTACAAGGAATCCAAACAAATAAAATAAAGAGGCAACAGTGAAACAGGCAAGTGCAGGTGATTCAACTCATCTTTGCCCATATGGAAAAAAGGGCCAGGTTTCCCACAGCAGCTTGAAAGCCTTTTTGCCCCAAGCCCCATGGCACGGAGAAGACCCTCCTGATAAGTCCTTTGACCAGCAGGTTACACACTCCCCTTGCTTAACACTGGGGGAAGAATCAGGCTCCTTATGTCCCAAATTATGAGCCCAAGGATGAAGCTTTCAAGCCCTTTCTTAAGTCACAGTGATCCAAGCACAAACCCGAACTGGGATGTCAGCCGTCAATCAGTACAGTTTGGTTACCATGAAGCAGATATTCTTTAAAGCAATCACAGAGTCCTAGAATGCTTTGGGTTGGAAGGGACTTTAAACACCATCTTGTTCCAACCCCTTGCCATGGGCAGGAACACCTTCCACTATCTCAGGTTGCTCCAAGCCCCATCCAACCTGGCCTTGGACACTTCCAGGGATGGGGCACTTCCACAGCATCCTGAGCCAGGGCCTCACCACTCTCACAGGGAAGAATTTCTTCCTAATTTCTAACCCTGCCCTCTGTCAGGGTGAAGCCATTCCCCCTTATGCTGTCACTCCATGCCTTTGTCAAAATTCTCTCTCCAGCTCTCCTGTAGCCCCTTTAGGTACTGGAAAGCTGCTATAAATACCTTAACAAAAAAGTCTCCCAGCTTATACCAATAATCCAAAGAATCAACAAATGCTCATCTGATCTTCTGGGTAGCCTGATTTTCTTCTTTCTTTTTTTCAGCCTGATACCATCACGGTCAGGTCAAATACCTCTAAGCCTATGTGACGCATGACAAGAAGACACGTACATCTGCAGTTGTTCATCTAGCAGCAACGTTTGGCCTTAATATGTTCATTTTTTTATAGACTCTAGAAAAAAACCCAAGAAGCACTTTCAGATATGAAGGAAAGAAACAGACTCCAACTGCTAGGAAGGGTGAAACCCCGTGACCTCAGCAGCTCGAGCGGTCAGCAGCATCCCCCGCACGCTCCTCGGGGCCACGCCGGCTCCCTGCCTTGCGAGGCTGGTGAAGCCACTCGGATTTTTTTGATTCACTTGCTTAAATGTCGTAGGCTTGAAAGTTTGACTTGAAATATAACATTAGTGGGTTTGTGGTAAAAGCAGCAGAGAGGATAGGATGACAGGCGGGGCAGAGGGGACTGATTGAAAGCAGGTGTGGAGGAGGAAGATGGGAGGAGGAGAAAGAGGAAAACATGACTGAGTAAGTAAATTCAATGTTATACATATTGAAAAAGAGCACCCATATATAGAGCACCCACCTGTGCTCACTTCTTTTGAACGTTGTTTTTTTAACCTAAAACAAGAGATAGGCTTTAAAATCGAGCAATCAAAACAAGGCACAGCGTGGCACATGCTGCTCCCACAGAGGTGGCCGCGGCAGGAGTGCAGGGCAGGTGTTCTCCACGGTGCTTAACTCCCCACTGGAATGTTCTGGGATCTTACGGGAAGAACGGTACAGGAGAGGATGGAGGTGTGACAGTCCATATAGACTTAAAGGGGGGCTTGGTTTCTGGTTACAGGGGAGATCTTGTATTTGTATCTGTAGACACACGTGTAAAGAGAATAAAATATAGTGGAGACCAATCATAGCATCATAGAATATTCTGAGCTGGAAGGAACTCACTAGGATCATCATCATCCAACTCCTGGCCTCACACAGGACAGCCCTAAGATCACACCATGTGCCTGAGAGCATTGTCTAAATGTTTCTTGAGCGCTGGCAGGCTTGATGCTGTGACCACTGTCCTGGGGAGCCTGTTCCAGTCCCAACCACCCTGTGAGGGAAAAACCTTTTCCTAATATCCAGCCTAAACCTCCTCTGACACAGCTTCATGCCCTCGGGTCCTGTCACTGGGCACCGGAGAGAAAAGACCAGTGCCTGCCCCTAGGCTTCCCTTCATGAGGAAGTTGCAGACAGCTATGAGGTCTCCCCTCAATGTTTCACCTAGCTCGGCCTCTTGAGTACCCTCATCATGTTCATTTGACCACGACACAGAGTACAGCCTCCTTCCCTTAACTAAACACATCCTCAAGCAAAAAAGCATTCCCCGTTGTAAGGGGAAGGAAACGCTCAGGAAGGAAAATTAAAAATTATGGGACATTATTGGCCATATGAGGCTTTAGGGAGGCTGGTGAACCTCTTCCTCTCTCCACACATGCACACACCATCCCAATTCCATGCAGTGTCACCTATTTTTTTTTACTGCATTTTTACTTGATTATACATATTATTGTCTCATTAACTGCAAACCTTTCCAGGGCACTGAAAAGGAGAGAGCATTAAAATACACTGAAAAGTCCTGCAGCTCAATTAACACACACCAGGGGGTTCAAGGGGAGGGGAAGGGGGGGTGGGGGTCAGCTCCAATTATAAAAGGCAAACTTATCTTTTTTTTTTTTTTTTTTGGTAATATCAGCTAATTAGACTTTGACAACCAATTAGCAGATTTTTAGCTTTGCTGAGAATCAAGTTAGCACTGAGAAATGAGAAGGCAAGTAAACCAAACACGCAAAATGCTCCTCTTGTACCACAAACAGGCTGTCCTAAAGAAAAAAAATATGCCCAGGGCCAGATCCTGCTCCTGGATTTATAGCCCTTTCAGCTGGCTGTCACGCCAGTTACTCGCAGGTGTAAATTGAGTGTAGAACTTGGCCTGCAAACTTAAGCTCACCATAACTCATGCAAACCCACAGCAGAGAAGCGCTCTCCAGCCTCCTTGCAAGGTTACATTTTAACTTTTAATAACCTTTTTTTTTTTTTTTTTGTTTTTTTTCCCCTTCCACACATGAAGTTCCACGGTGTTTCTTTTNCCTCCTTGCAAGGTTACATTTTAACTTTTAATAACCTTTTTTTTTTTTTTTCTGTTTTTTTCCCCCTACCAACCATGAAGTACCCAGATGATTATTTAGGATTAATGGATTATCAAAAGTGCCAGTTGGCACACTCCTGCTAAAGAGAAAAAANAGTGTAACAAATGCAGCTGTTTACTAATAAATAAAGCCTCAGCTGTAACAGAAATAAATTAGATGCATTTAATTGGTCGACTGCAAACCTCCTCTCTTTATTACAATGCTGCTTCTTGTTATTTTATGATGTCAGGGTAGATGGCAGACTGACAGAGTGTTTATGAATCACAGTTTGCAGATGGCACTCCTGGTTTTTCGGCAGTTATGAGCACAAGTAGCATGAGGACTCAATAGAGGGTTTTTGCCAGGGAGGACCCCCTGAGAATTAGCCGCCTTCATTTCTCTGGTGCCAATCTCCCCCTGACAGGAGCACTATTTCACAAAACCTACATTCAATAAATTATACTCGCCTGGCAAGAACTTGGAAATATTTAACACTCGGAGGATACCAGCGTCTCAATTTGATTTCTATTCATTTCCAGAGGACGCCAGGCACTACTTGGAACAGCCCTGGTTTGTGTGCATGCGCATGTGTTTCCCCCCTCCCCGGCTAAAGAGAAAATATAAAATATAATGGTCTCTGTAGCCAGGAATATCTCACCCTGCCTTCAAAATGACTTCGAGTCTCCCGAGGACAGTTTACGGTCTCGTGCCCTGGTCCTCCCGAGTTGCCCTGCCTAATGACAGCTTTGTAATCCAGTTGGGAAATAATCTCACATGGCTGCACTCGGAGCTCATGAGCTGTAAAACTTCTGGATTGAACTCCTTCACCTGGTCACTTCAGTGAGCTACAAGCAAATGCAATGAGGGATGTGGTCATAATTGTCAACAGATTTGTAAATTTGTGTCATTAGTTATGCGCATAATGGATTTTATTCTAATGAGCTTGTTCATAAGAATGCCAGGAGGACCTGGCCCCTTTGGAGGAAATAAACTACAAACTTTGCCCATGCATTTTAAAACACATCAGTGCCACATAAAGAGGAAAAAGAAATGTTTCCTCTCCTTTCAGTGCACTGCAGTTTTCACTTAGTTGAACCCGATGCAATAAGCTACGGCTCCTTTTACTGCTGTAAATTCATTTCCTACCTTTCCTAGGATTTCTCAGGGATACATGGACATTTTCAGATGGGGACATATTTTTTTCCATTCATTGAATAAAACGGGAAACTATCATGACTCTTTGGGCTCAAGAGATCAGTGTGGAAATACAAAAGGCAGCCCCTGTCCATACTCTCCCCAAATGAAATTTACTCCAGGACACAACATTGTGTCCATTTCAGCTGCCACAGCCTGAAAACCAGAGCACTTCTCCCTCCGAACCCAGCTAGAAACCCTGTGGTGCTCAGGGGGTCAGTCAACAGCACCCGATGCACATGGAAGAACAATAAAACTAAGTATTATTAAATAAGGGGTTTATTATATCTATTACTATTAAATGTATTCTTATTAAATCTCGTTATAGAATAAGACTTGTTCTCCAGAGACAAAGAATGAGGCTTCTAGGCTTGCTCTTTGGGGAAATCTATTCCTGCTTTTCTTTGAAACAACCTGGATATTTTTATTGAATGCATGAGCTGAGCGAAGAAGCAGACAAGCCCATGGAAACCTACTGGCACCTTTGCCAAAATGATGTTCTCCGCGTGCCCAGCGGAGCCCTCTTCCCCTGCTCTCCCTCCTCTCTCTCTCTGATCCTGCTTTTCAGCCAACCACACATAAAAATCTCCGGCATGTGCCAAGTACTACAGATGGGTCCATTGTAGCACACCCTAATGTTCATAGCTGACACCCAGGTGTTACAGTTTGTACTTGCTTGCTAGCCAGACGGTGGCTGTGTGCCAAGGGGAAGGCACAAAGCACTCGGATACCGTGCTGAAAAGCTATATAAGAGAGACTTTAAGAGACAGAAGAGCAGGTAAGAGGCTATGCAAAAGCAAGAGGAGACCAGTCCACCAGCAAACACCTCCCTCTGCTGCGCATCCAGCCTCCTGTCCCATCCCCATAAAGCTCTGATTTATTGTTGGAGTCTATCCAAGCAGCCCTGTTCCCCTGACCTTATCCACTGTTACACCAGCTCGTTTCAAACCTACTGCTGATCTGCAAGTTATTTCAGGTCTGGCTAACAATGAAGTGACTTATTTAAACGACATGGGCACAGGGAGAATAGGCTGTCCATTTCTGATGTGCTCATCCCACCTGGGTTACGGACCCTGCCTGCACAGGATCTGAACGTGTAAGGAGCAGAGCTCCTGAAATCACACCAACCCTCTGCCTGCATGTATTCGAGTGGCCTGGAGAGTATTTACGAGCCTTTCCTATTTAATATCAGTCGCTGGAAAGGGTTAACACCAGTATCCTATTTTCTCTTCCATTTTCCTCTCCCAGGAGCCTACTCCCCTTCCAGCCTAATTTCCTTCAGTTTAATTAATTTTCAGTAATCACAAGTCTAGACACCACAAGCAGCAGCTTCACACCCCAGGTGACACGGTAACGCTTGCAGCGGATGGACAAAGGGACGCGGCGTGGTTTCACGCACCAGCCCCCCGCACAGAGCCAGAGCTGCCCATGTCTCAGCTAAGCCCTTTTTGCAGAACAAACAATTTTTTGGAGAACAAATGCTTTTAAGGATTCAGGTGCAGGGAGCTTTTCGACCATCTGGCTGGCGGGGGCTTCCCAGCTGTCTGCAGCGGGTGCGTTCGGAGCAGCACGTACGAGCAGGGTCCAACTCTTCGGAGACGTGCCAAACCTGCGACACATGTGGAGAGCAACTGTGCAGCGCTGGCTCGCTCCAGAAAGCCTTGGATCAGTGGTGTGTGGGCTATAAAGCCACGCACCGTACGTATGCTGTGGCCCAGGAGGGGTTTCTGGAGGGTTGGCAGCCCCTGCTGATGTTATTAGAGGTGCTGGGCTGACACGCACCTGCTGTGTGACCCCGTATCTTTCTACTCAGGGTAAATCCAGAGGTTCTCACTTCTTGGATAAAATTTCAGAAAGGAAAAGGAGAAAAGGGCAAGAGCAGCTCTGACGGCCCTACGGAGGTCGCCCTTTATTGACCATTTGTATTTGCTACCCACAGAAAAGCAAGAAAAGTTATGAGGTGCCCGGAAGGCAAGCTAGGAAATAGTAGCGATGTCTTGGAAATACATAGGGATGGATCACTTGAGGCATATACAGGAAGAGCAGGACGGAAGTACCCCAGGGAGAGCAGGGGCATGGTGTCACCAGAGCACGGAGGAGCAGAAGTGAGCAGGACATTGCTTTGTGCATTAAAAATGACATCTTTTTCAACCCAGAACCATTCAAGAAAAGATCGGCTGTGGCCCTTAGTGCCGTTGTCTAGTTGACAAGGTGGTGAAAAGTCAAGGTTTGGACCTGATGATCTCAGAGATCCTTTTCCAACCTAAAGAATTCTGTGATTTATAAATCCCCATGCTGAAGCACCTCCTAGGGCTGCCACCATCTCTTGGTTTTCCACGCATTAATATGGATTATTTTGCATCCTGACACTCGCTGTCACTGATGGCTCTTGCACTCTTCCCTGCTCATGAGCACTCACGAGCTCCAGAAAAAACTCGGTAGCGTTTGAGGAACTTGCACATATTGGAAATTAATATCCCACAGCACATGAGAATGAATTTGGGATCCAAAGAGAGAGCTTACACCCACCAGCCCTAGTAGCTGCTGCTTACACAGAGGCTCCGGACCAATTTTTAGCCCTATAAAAAGCACACATTTTAAAACACACAAAATTGGACCAACTGATAGCCAGCCAACTTTTGGTATAATCTCTCTTTCAATCTAACGCCAGTAAAGAAAGAAAAAGAATACTAATGAAGGCGCTTGACAGAAAGGACAGTTAGTTCATGCATGCATTAGTGAACAGCTATGGTGTGTGAAAAAAAACCTTCCTATCCTTTGGTTGCAGAATATCACTGCTAAAATATTTCCCCACCCTCAGCCCAGTCGGAGATTTAGTACTGGTATTTATTGAGCACAGTCCACAGGGCTCTCTTTCCCAGCCCCTTCCGAAGATTTCCACCTTCACCAGGACCAAGCAGGATGAAAGCCAGCCCTTGCTTGGCCCTCCCTGTAAAGCCTGGTCCTTATTAGAGATTATTGCTCACAAACGTGCTGGCTTGCAGGAGGGCAATGCTCTGCTGCATCCCCAGCCCTCACAGCTCGTATTTAACTCCCACACAACCTGTGTATTCAGGTTGGGAGCACAAAGCCTCCCTCAGTGGGTCACTTCCTTCCTCTTCCGAAATGAATGACTCCACAGATCTGTTGGTTGGGCACAGACATTCCTATGGAGAGAAAGTAAATATTTCACCCTGTTTGTGAAGACTGAGAATGATGCCCTGAGCTTCATCGAGCTGGGATCATCAGCATCCAAGACACTCGCAGCACTGTATCATGACCCAGGATGAATAACACCATCCTCGTCCACCCCAAAGTCACACAATCACAGAATGGTTTGGTTTGGAAAGGGTATTAAAGCCCATCTCATCCCATCCCCTGCCATGGGCAGGGATACCCTCCACTAGACCAGGTTGCTCCAAGCCCCATCCAACCTGGCCTTGAACACTTCCAGGGATGGGGCAACCACAGCCTCGGCTGGGCAACGTGTCCCAGTGCCCCACCACCCTCACAGGGAAAAATT
Source organism: Mohoua ochrocephala (assembly GCA_013398855.1). Classification (NCBI taxonomy): domain Eukaryota; kingdom Metazoa; phylum Chordata; class Aves; order Passeriformes; family Acanthizidae; genus Mohoua; species Mohoua ochrocephala. The sequence continues at coordinate 5,476 of VZTA01008482.1, read as the reverse complement.
TCTTCCATACATCTAACCTAAATTTTCATCCATTACTCCTCATCCTATCCCCGCAGCTCCTGATGAAGAATCCCTCTCTGGCCTCCTCGTAATATTTTCCAGCTTCTGATTATTATGTTGTAGTTACTGAAACAAGACCACCTGACTCCTGAAAGGTTTTGTGTGTGTGTGTGTTCCCGGCAAGCAAAGCAAAACAAAATAAATTAAATTCACGGGACAAAGCACATTAAAGTCTATTTGGCTGTAACGAGCTAGATTTACTAATGCACTCAGGATGCCCAAAAAAATGGAAGTTCACTTTTCCAGTCACCTTTCTCCCCTCTCATGCACTCCCCCCACTCCTTCCTTTCAGTAGATTATGTGAGACTCATTACTTTTTATAGCTCTGAACAAAAAACATAATCTTACTGTTTCTTACTAATATTAGGCAATGACATAATGCCATTTGCAGAGGTGTCACTGACTTTTACTGGCTTCTGATGGCAGGGCTCTCCACTTTATATTCTGTTTTATGTAAGCCTCCTCAGAATTTATTGACCTCAAAGGATTTCTCAAGTTGCTTAATTATAAAAGGAAGAAGACAGCACAGTGGCTTAGTGAACCAATATAAAAGTCAGCTAAAATGTGTCATTACAGAAAGGGATGGTGGAGGGAGCTGTGCCGCAAGAAGCAGTTTCTAGGGTCTGATCCAAAGAGGCAAAGTTTTCTCTCTGAGTTATTCCCCAGCTGGGATGCTGCAAGGTGAGGCTGAGGACAGCTTCCAGCTTGCCCTGGTGTTCCATAGGTGTGTTGTGTTTGCTCCAAGTGGGATAGGGACAGAGGCTATGGGCACCCTGACGCGAAGGCAAAGAGGAAACAAGAAAGAAATCCTGCAGGAGACCTTCCAGAGTCACCTCAACACAGGAGAAAGTGTCAAACAAAAACCTGTGTTCGGTCTCGCTGCTTACCCTATCAACCAAGCCCATGAACTAAACCATTTCTAGAACAAGCCTACTGCTGCAGGAGCTGGCTGGGGATTTCACTCATCCCCAGGAAAAAGGAGGAATAAAAGCCCTAAAGCTACTGCTGCCGCCAGCTGCAGATCTGGGCACATGGGGACAGTTTGGTTGAGCTCATCCCCTGGAGCATCTTTGGTCCCTGCTTCTGACCCAGCATTAGAAATGGCTTTTGTGAGCTGCTTCAGCTTCCAAACCCATGTTCCTGGGGAGAAAAAAAAAAGTAAAAACAAATAGGAAGTGAGACACTGGTGAAAAAAACCCCAGCAGCAGTCACTGCCCGTTAAGTGAGGGGGATTTAATGATTTGAGCCAGACTTCCTTGAGCTCAGCGTGTCTACACATTGCACAGCAGTTACTCGCTTCACACACTCTCTTGTCCAAACTCGAAGCAACATTTCCAATGCCATCCTCTCTCCTCAGGATGGAAGTTGGGGTGCCTGGGAGCTAAGAGATTTCTCAAGGCTACTGTGGGAAAAGCAGCTTACTAAGGAGAGAGGCTGGGCAAAAATTAGTTAAGATCACAAATCTGAGTAAAACTAATGAAAATACACGCATGTGCTGCAAGAAAGGCCACTGGCTTCTCTGCATGACCTGCAGCAGGAACAGCACTGATGTGCTGGTACAGCACCCGGCACAGGGTGACAGGCAGCAGCCCCTCCTGAGGCTCCTTATTTCTTAGTTACTTCTAATTTCCAAGTGGTGGAAGAGGCAGCTCAGATTGTTTAAAGATGTTATTTTGGTCTCTCCTACACCGCTTGGTACGCAGCCCGTGACTGTGTCCAAAAGAGGCAGATTTGGCTGGAAAGACTGAATGCTGCTTAGTATTTTCCCTGTTATATTTTCACATCTTGGGGAAAACTGTGGCAGCGAGGGATCTGTACCTAAGCTTTTCTAATTCGTGTGACCATCACTTACTCGGCACGACACCACAGGTCTCACGTCTCTTGGCAGCAGTACAGGGCTCGCACTTTCATATGGATGAAGTATTTGTGAGCAATTTCTCCAATTTATTAATCACGAACAGGCTCCTCTTAGCATGGAGCAGATAGAATTTTTTAAAAACATTTCAACAAATCTGCTCCTGTGGGACTGGGACAGAAAGCTTTGCCACGTATTCACATGTGATTTTTTCTTATGTTGCCCTTCAGCCTCACGGGTTTTGATGTAACTAAGAGTCAGATTCATGGCTTTGTGCAGAAGAAGAGTGCACTTCCAGCTCTATGGCTTGGTGGAAAAGGGTAGTATGGGAACACTTCCTTCCCTTACCAAAGGGCTCAATTTGATCCACGGACTGGGAATATATAAACAAGATTTGGGGTATGAAGCTCGCCTCTGACGGACTAGAAAATAACCTGGAAATTAAAAGACTAAATGAGGGGTGTCTCCATGGGGCTGCTCACAGTAGGAAGGAGAGAACATACAGATCCAGGAAAGCACTTTCACGTGCATGAAAACAGAAGTGGCAACAAGGAACCATCCTCGGGGAGGGAAATTGGAAGAAATGGGGGAAAGTAGGTAAAGATACAAAGCATAAGCAAATCAGACTGAGGGAGCAGGCAAAGAACAGGATGAAGGAGACGACAGAGCTTCAGACCAAGCCTTGCAAGGAGAGGACCTGGCTGGAGAGGGAAGGAGGAGGCTGGCAGCATTCCCCCTGAGCAAAGGGGCTTGATGGCTCCTCACCCACGAGCTCCGAAGGAAATGCTGGTAGGAAGGAGGGACACGTGTCCATTTTATAACTTCACGTTGTTTACTACTTCTATGAAATTTTTCAAAATACACACGTGACGCTCTGGGAAAGAAGCCAAAGCTGTTTCAAGCATCGATGCCCCTCGACGCACGCCATGGGCTGCTGCTCCCCTCCAGAGAGGGGCAACCACAGTGGATTTTTCTGCTTTTCCCTGCAAAAAGGACCCAGAAAAGGGGCCCCAGGGACCCAGGCAGAGCAACATGGGATTTCATATGTGCACTGATTTCTGCCTCAAAAAGAAGGCTTGTATTTTTCTTCACAGCTAGAGTTCACCAGGTATTTTGTGATCCAACAGGTTTCTTGTACCCTGAAAATGGGGATTCAAACCTTGCTAGTGGGAAGAGTTGGACCTGGATACAAATTTGAGACAAAAGATTTGTTTGGCAAGTCCTAAATATTCTTTTAGTATAAGCATAGAAATTATTTTTAGCTCTACAAACTATTTTTGTGAGTCAAGAAAATGTTGTACCATCACCACTGAGTGAAGTTTTAGCCTTGCTGGTGCTTCTTTCCCTATAGCCCATGGAGGTCTTTAAAGGGTCTACATAATGCAAGAAGCAAAACCAGTAGTTTACCCTCCTTTTTACAGACTGGATCTGGCATTTCTGGAAGGATTCAGCAGGTCCCCAGGATTTATTTTATTTTTCAACTTGTGAATTCTTAAGAGTAGAAACCCAAAGAAGGCCAAAACGTGTTACTGTCATGAAGTAAGTGAAACCACATCACCTGCATCCCAGTCTCACAACACACCAGGCTTCTTCCTCTTTCTTCCGCAGACCAATAAAGAAAATGCTCGTGACAGGGTTTAGACTTGCCATGCTGCTCAAAAACCTCATGACAGACTATTTTATGGTGAAAGGATGTCAGAAGGACTTCACTGCTGGCAAAGAGAGACAATTAATTAATATCACTCTCCATGTAGCTTCCACCTCTTTGAAGCTTTATTCCCAGAGATGGCACTCTGGCTCTCTTGAAAGGAGCGTGAGCATTAACACTGCCTTCAACTGGCTTTGGACCTTAAATATTAAAAAAAAAAAACCAACATGCCATGTTCTTCCCAACAAGATTCCCTGTTAAAAATAGATTAAAGAGAATGGAGAAAACATACAGAAGGGAATAAAGAAAGTGGGAGAGAGACATAGAGTGTGAGAAAAGAGCAACTCTGGCCTAATTGAAGACAACCAGAGTTTTGCCACTATCTTAAAAATAAACAAGCCTTTGCTCAGAGACCAGAAACCAGCTTTCCCTGCATGAATGGTTTTTGCTGGATGGCATTGTGTGGCTTGTCACAGTCCTGTACCAGGCAGCAGAGTGCACAGCCTTGTTATGAACCAGCTTTCAGGGACAACCCATGCGGTGGAAGCCAGATCTCCTCTGTACTGTGGGTGGGCTTGGAGATGCTGGTGTTGAGATGAGTTGCTTTCATTTCTTTCTTTTTTTCTTTGTAAGTCTTTATGCACCGAATGTCACTTAGATAGCTAACCTGGAAAGATGAGGGATTTCATCGTTGACTGGCATGATGTAGATGTAAAGTGTCCCTTGGACTGTGCGCTTGCCATCTGTCAGCTGCATGGTAAAACTATCCTCTAGGCTTTCTGTGTCATTATGCATGTACAGCAGCATCAGTCCTACAGGAAAGAGGGGAAAATTAAAATGAAAACCCTGGATTCTCTGAAAACTTAGAACATAGATATCATATTATTATTATTTTTTTTAAAAAAAAGCTCCACAACTATCTGGAATTTAAGACATCAGCTGTGATCTTTAAACACTACAGATTCAGAAAGCCCATGCTGCTTCTGCTGAAAGAAATCCTTGTGGCTGCTGTGATGCCAATGCCCATGCAAGCCCACACAACCCGCAGCCCACGGTAGCACCCAAGCGAGGTGCTGCTCCTCTGACAGTGTCTCCCCACTGCTGCTCCCTCCCACAGCTGAGCTTTCATATTTCTCATCTGTGGTCTCCCACCGTGACGCGTAGCTCGGACCCCTCCCAAGGGGTTAAGACTGTGTTTAGCAGCCCTGGGTGGAGGCTTTATTCTTGCTTCGATTCCTGCAAATGCACGAGCAGAAGCAGCACAGCAGGGCTCTGGAAGTCATTCCCAGCTAACTTACGGAGCAGAGAGTGAGCCAAGCTCGGCACGCTTTGGAGCAGTCCCCATGGGAGGCCTCGATTGCTAGTGAGATACTGGCAATATCTTCAGTAAATTTTGGGGCCACTTAAAAGAGATTCATACATGATGTGTTCTTCAACACATCTGCTTTGCAGGGCTAGAGCTCTCCCTAAATTCCTTATTCCCTGGGCACGAGCACAGCCCTTGTCACCATGGTATCCAAATGCTTCACACTCGGTCAGTGGCCCCGGCTTGCCGAGCCCTCACTGCGGCAGGAAAACACAGGCGGGCACAAGCCAAATTTAACAAGTAACCTGGAAAGTCAGTGGCTGCAGGAAGGTTTGAAACAATGCTCCTGGAGACCTGGTGCCACTTCCTATCCATGTGTGGCTTTTCAACCCATTTTGGGGCAAGGGCATGGGAAAACATGGGATCGAGGTGTTCATGGAATGGGCTTAACTAGCAGTGTATGCAGGTAAACACATACAGCGTATGGTTGAATACACTGGCGGGGACGGGGTGGGGGGAATAATCGAATGTTTTTTGAGTTGAAAAGACAACATTAAAGCCAAACAAATCATTCCGTGAAATAATCCCCGGGAACAAGGAGCGGGCT
>VZTA01008480.1:61281-111108 GCA_013398855.1 Mohoua ochrocephala | reverse complement strand
CATAGACCAATGATCTCTTCCTGTGTGTCTATGTATTTTTTAACTGCAGCAAATTACTCTCATCTGTGAAAAACTGTTCAGAGGAACATTTGTTTAGGGAACTTGTGATTTAATTTTGTAGAACAGCCAAATGTCTTGTTGACATGAACATCAAACGAAATCTTAAGTTCTGGATGATTACAAGAGCGTGTCCTGCATATAGGATAAGCATCAGATCATTAAGGATCGTTAGAGTTTCTTAATTTTTAAGAGAAGAATGAATCTGCTTCTGTAAATATAATAGTAGTCTGGCAACAGTTTTGATTTTGTGCAAATTTTGGTAATTTCCCAAAAATATACTGTCTTGGTCCATATCTTTTATTCTTTGCTCTTTCTTAATTATGCATTGGCTTGTAGTGCAGGACACTGGATTTACATTGCAAAATGATTTTGAGACTTAAACACCCATTTAGAATATATGACAAGGAAAAGAAAGTAACATCAACAAAAACAAACTGGAGATCAGAGGAGCTCTCATTTTTCATTCTTCTTATGCAAGTGCAGATTAGTGAAGTTCAGAAAGAAACATGGTTTGTAGCTGCAATTACTGTCACCAAGCTAGTTATTCCCAAATGTTAAGTTCAAAGGGAGGAAAAAAAATTAAAAATTGAACATGAACATAGGTTATAATAGGAGAAATTCTATGACTTTTAGGACTGAAGAAAGCTTTTTAATAAATGTAAACAGTCAGTTGATTTTCATATAATTAGAGAGTGCTCCTGATGAAATCGTGGACCAACTGCTTAATGTTTTACTGGTAATGCATTCTGGGATCTATGTTCTACATTAAGAAGGAAGCAGGAAATAATGCCAAGAGTGATTGCACACTAGTTTTCTCTATCCCATGCTTTCTATTTTCTTTGCGTTTTCAAAGTCAGTTAAGAAACTGGGGATTGAACTTTCTTTTTTTTTTTAATCACCACCACTCCCTTCATAAGTGTTTACTTCCATCCTGTGGCTGATCGTTCTACTATTTTTGTCATTTTTACCCATTATCAGTGTTGTCCTGCATGAACATCTAAAAATGCTAGAAGGTATATTCTAAAGACACTGATTAAACTTTCAACTAGCCAAACTCTACAAGATGATAGGTGGTATTAAGCAAAATAACAACCTAAAAATACAAGAATGAATGGAGAATACAATAAAGAAACACTTCTCCATTTCATTAATTTCACATTTTTCATGAGGAACAGGGGAAATGACAAATACATATAAATAAAGGAGTAAAGCTTGATGACAAGTGCTCTCTCGCTATTACTTATTTAACTTCAGAGCATTTTGTTCTATCAAAGTATTTTTTCACAATGTGGCTTTCCATTACATGGTATGTCCAGCGTTTCATAAAATTATGGCTTGCAAGGGAAAGGGCAGGATACCAAATAGGCTCTATAGCTATTAACAAAGTCAAACATACAATAGATTTTCCATGCATTACATTACTTATCTTTCATATGTCCCCAGTGTTTGCCTCTATTATTAATAACAAAGGTCAGAACACTTAATATTTGGCAGCATGCTTGACACATAATTGATGGTGCAATATGCTATAATGGTACTTCATGTATCTGCTCTGACTATGGTTGTCAGCTCATTTCATTTTCAAGGATTTCGCTGACAATTCTTAATAGGAAAATGCTGTCTGTAAACCTCTCCATTTTAAGATGCTTACATTCTGTATTCATTGATTGACTGAAATGGATTAAAAATCAAGTATTTAAATCTGAATGTTGAAATGATTTGTAAGCAAATGGAAATATTGCAAGAGAGGAGTATTTATAAACACTTCACTTGCATAATAATTTATTGCAATTCTCATGTATTTCAGTGCTAGATTTTTTGGAAGTTGGTGCCAGTAAAAAAAAAAAAAAACTAATTAAAAATTGTAACTATAGTTAAGAAATTCAACTTTTATGCCCACTTCTATGGTCTTACTAGAAAAGTCCTGATTTCCCATCTTCCATGCACCCATTTGTCACCAGCAAACTCGGATGACTGCAGTTGCAAACTTAAGTTACCATTCAATACAATAGCAAAACAGTGCCTTACAGAAGCCAAACAGCAACAGTGAACATAAATTTTAGTTCACATCACTTCAAATAAGTAGAAAGACCACTGCAGTTAATATGAACCAAATCAAAACATCATGAGAACAGCAGTGAGATTAGAATCAGTCTCTGCTCCAAAGAGCCTACAGAGCACATCAGACAAACATAAAAAGTAAGAATCAAAGTACAAAATAAATAAATAAAACAGTCTGAACTACATTATGCTTGAAGTGACTTCTATTCGCCATGGCATTTTAAATACTAAGAATAACATCAGGGAAAGAAAACAAACGAATAGGAGGAGTGAGGGGATAGAACGTTCAAAGTAGATAGGCAAGGAAAACTAAATGATTTGGGAAGAAATTCAAAAGAGAATTTGCTAAGGAAGAAAAAGACATTGACTATAAGGATAAGCTTAAGACTACAGAAGTTTCACTTCTATATTATATATCACATCTTTTCTCTCTTGTTTGGACCATTTTTTGAGAGGAAGATGCATAAACTGCTAGAAAATCATCCTAGGCTTACACTAGTTAATATTGCTCCTCCTGTTTATAAGTACTTAAGCTTGAGGTAGGTAATGTAAAATTTCCGTGTTAAGGGAAATTCAATTTTTTGCATGCCAGCATTTTTAGGGTAATATTTTATTTAGATATTGTTAGGCAATGATGGAAAATATATCTAAGTTCACAGATTTGCACCAAGGTACTTACGTTAAGTCCTTTAGTGAAACATTCAGCTGCTGCTGAGGTTCTGCAACATGCTTCTTGGCTGGTACTTATTCTTCAAGTACCTGCATTCCTCAGTGGCTCTCAACCTACCCTAAAAAAATGCCAGTACTTTCATATATTCAATGGGAATTACTTATGAAAATACCTTTTTTTTTAAATCTGAATTTGAATTACCTGGGAAGTAGAGAGAAAAAAAAATTCTAGTTGCTTTCTAGAGCAACTCTGTAGTCTGCTGCCTGATTGTTTTAGAAACTCATTTTGGACAGCCAGTTCTAACAGGTTTCTACAAACCTGGGCAATTAATACCATTCCTGACTATAACAGAGAGACATTTTGAGACAGAGGATTTGTGGCACCTTAGACAGACTCTTTGTTTGGAAGCAATTTCCCAACTAGATTATAGTAACAGGAAAGGTTTTGTTCTCACACACTTCAGCCTGATCTTTAAAATCTGCATTGTTCCAAAGCAGCCATCTTTAACTTGTGTTCCTAAATCCCTGCAGACTGTTACTATAGCAAATTGTAATTGAAAATAAAATACAGAAATCAACCCCATTATCAATAGACTTAATTCACTATTCAGGAGCTTTCACTAGATAAGCCCACAAAAAGGTCAAAGGCTGCAAATATGTGGGATAACCATTTGCTGTCTAAGTGCAGCTGCATCTGGATTGTTTAATTGATTCAAAGGCTTATACTGAAGCTTCCAGCTAGCATTACAGATAGATTTGGAATCAATAAGGATTTGGATTATTGCTGCTGAAAGGCTTACATCAGATTAAATCTTGAAGACATCAGGCAGTGCAATCTGTACCAGATGAGATTTGTGTATTATTTTCTTGGTCATCAGCAGCTCCAGTGACCACTGGCGACAAAAGTGTGGATCGCCATGCATGACCAGATGCATGACTAGAAGAAAGGGGAAACCCTTTGTAAGTAAAAAACACTTGTAAAGTGAAAACAAAGGACAACACTGCGATGATTGCTGGGATACCAAGGTGATTAACAGGCACAGAACCCTGCCAGAGAGGAGACAGCTAACAGAATGGGAATGCCAGTGCCCTCTGCAATGCAGCCACTGCAGCCAGCAAGGTTCTGGTGCTGACTGCGTGTACTCCATCTACCAGACATCAGGGCTGATGTCACACAACAGTTCTGTAGAATTTGACACATTATAAAAACGATACGTTCATTTTGAATGCGTTTAAGCAACTTTTAATTAACACTGACAAAAGCAAAACACACAATTCTGAAGAGAAAACCTTGCACTCCCACTAGAAATCCTCCTCATTATAAGACCTTACTCTCTCAGAAAAAGATAAAATGCCAGTTAAGCTTTTTTTTAAATATGGTCTGGATATGGCTGTTTTTTCAAAATACCCTGCAACTTCTTGTTTTCCTTTCAGCAATCACATGTATCCCATCAAAACCAGTACAAAAGAATAAACTATCAGGCCTTTCAAAGAAGATTGCTTATTCTCAGTCTTTGCTTAGCGTTCACTGGCATTACTCCTATTAACAGCTACCATTAGCTTTGTCAAAAAAAAATCAAACAAATACAGAGACTTTTTTTGAAGAAAATTATTAACATAGTTTTTAATTCTCACTGCCTGTGTTACACTTGCTAAAGTGATGACAGCTCATTGCAGGGCTACTTTCTCAGTATCAAGTCGACAGTTACTGCGTGGAGAGGTAAGGGGCAGCCCCTTCATTTTCATTTGAATTCTGAGACACTGCTTGAGCAGAGTACCTGTGTTACACGAATACATCCCAGACCCTAATCAGTCAGTGAGCAGGAGTTCTGGCTATGTATCAAGTGAGTGGCTTCAAGAAGGTAGTAGGTAGTTTTTACGTCATGTTTTCTATTTACAGGTCAATTGTTCGTAAAAAAAAGTTTCACTAAGAGCAGGAATAGTAAACTCCACATTTGTAAGACATTTCTGAGTTATGCTGAACACATAGGTTCTCACTGTGATGAGAGTATTTCATTTTCAATTCAACACTTTTGCTTATTCTTGAATTTTTGAAAATGTAGTCACAGGAGAGAAAGATTACATGAACACATCATATCTTATAATTGCAGAATAATTTCTCTCGCTACTAAGTAACTTTCCGTTTCACCAAGTTTTTAAAACCACTATTTGAAACACTGAGCAAATATAATTAATCCATGGTCTAAATATTTAGCAACAAGTCACAGAAATTTCTGGAATTAATTATACTTTTAAAATGGTTCATAAAACAAATAATTTCACAGGTCATGAAACTAGATCATTGAATTTCAAAGACAAACTTGAACTTTATTCCTAAACAAATGCCTTAATCTAAAAGGACATGATTTTTTTTTTTTTAAACAAATCTTGCACAGTTTACAGATCTGTACAGAAATATTAATTACAAGACCACCTACTTTGTCACTATTTCCAAAAATATTCCAGCCATAAACACAACACACTACTTAAAATTCAACGAAAAACTAAAGAAGAATGAGCAAGTTATAACACAGCAATTCTAGTTGTAAAATCTTATTTTTAAATTATTACAAACAAGTTTTGTACATATGAAAGAGGAAACACTTAAAGGTCCTCAGAAACCTGTGCATTTTATTACATTTTAGGGTTTCTAAGTATATGCCATTAAAATTACATTGTTATTGGTTTATGCTATTTAGCATCATGTTTTTTCAGTTCATTTGACACAAGTGTATTTAATAAGCCAAAGCAACACATCGGACTGACATATCAGACAGGTTTTGGGAACTAAGGTATCAAATTGTGAGATTTCATTGATAAAAACAGTACCAGAAGAAGTTTTTATTCTTGCTATCAAGCTACTACTTAAATATTTTATGTAAAGGATCTTTGCTAATCCAGGCAAAAGAAATAGATCATCTGAATTTTTTTATCCTGAGTGGATACACAATTCAGAGGACCTGCTACCCACAACCCGCTTGATTGTAATTGGATAATTTGTGTTGGAAATTTGTTCCACTCTGAATTCTGTGTGGAATATCCTTTGGACCATAATCTGACACCTGTTACAAATAAATTATACAGAGACAAATCCATTTGTTTAGACATTGAGCCTGTAACACCTTTTTTTTGTTTGTTTTTGCTTTCTCTGATTGGCTAACTTCATTGCAAACTACAGTATAAAAGATCAATAGTTCTGTGGAGCTGTCACCTTTGTTCTGAACTATGGGGAGGAAAAAATTAAAAAAAAAAAAAAAAAAGAAGGTCTTTGATCACAAAACAAGAAATAATGCTTGTGTATCACTAAAGGAGAAAGCTTATTGTACCATGTAAAACCTGACAGGTATTAAGAGATTTGCCAGCAAGGCATGAGAGATAGGGAAAGGCAAATGAAACCTTGAGAATGGCAAATCCAAGAACTAAATTGAGACTTGGTCACAATTCCCTTTCATGCAACTAAATCAGGAGAAATGTATGTCGCCCATTATTTTTGGCTTAAATTATTCTGAATAGCGTATTGTACAGCAATGTTACTTAAAAAGGATCAGGGAACATCAGCAGTATTAAAACAGATCCTAATTTACACTGACAGGACATAGAGTAATCCAATGCTGAGCACAGTATGCTATCAGAAGAGTTTTTGAATGAGGCTTGACTGCAGAATGAAGTTATGGCAAGAAGAACGCCCTGAGGTATCAACTTCCATTGAACGGCGAGAACACATATGACCCCTGACGGAAGATACAACATTGCATCTTGAAATCCATGATAATTCCCATTAGTTGAAACTTGTCCTATACCACCTTGCTGAGCTGCCTCCATTCTTATCCAGGCCCAGAAACTAATGAAAAATAAAACAGATTTATATGGATTATATATATTAAATGGAGGCATACAGAGAGAGGGAGAAAGGGAGAAAAAGGCTCTAATTATTCCAAGTCCGTGGAGAGATGTAAGGAAGATGTTTAAAATTAAGCTAAGCATAGGCATAAACCTTACTGTTATATTGAAATATTTACTCATGTTAAGCTTTTTATCTGCTCTTAGAAGTAAACAATTTTTTAATTAAAAAAATGGGTTTGTATCATTGCATTTTGTAGTCACTTGGTCACAGAGTCTTGAACAGAACTTTAGGTAAAGAAATCCAGTCAGGTTTGTGACATGAAAACAGGAACGGAAGAAGAGATAAGGGAGTAAAAGTGGGTTAGTACTATGATTATGCAACATCCAGTCTCCAGCTAGGAGCATCCTGAGGTTTTATTCTTCAGCAGTAGAGGTACACATCTTGAGATGACAGATTATAATACAAAAAGTAGAAAAAAACCCCAACAAAAGGCTCTCAACTTCCTGAAAAAACTAGATCCTACTATTTTCATCATCTTCTTCAAAATCAAAGGTTCTAGAAGTTTTCTTAGATTTTAGCATGAGAAAGTGTCAAAACAGGAGAATTTATGCAGAGAGAAATTTCAAGTTCTCCAGCACTACTGGCAACCTTTCAGGAAGTGCTTTTTCAACCATATGAAACCACTTCCTAAAGACAATCTGGAGAGATTACTTATAATGGTTTTCATATAAAACCGTGATGGAGTTATGTGCACACAAAAATAATGCAGTAGAAGGATTCCTTTGACTTTTTTTCCCCAGTAGCTTATTGCACGTACCACAAAGCACATATATGTCTTTACAAGATTGCAGTCCTGGACGTAGGAATTTTGGACACACACTTAGTAATACCAAGAGCCCATTGTAGTCACTGAGGTCACCATTTACAGGACCAGACCATGAAACAACTTCTGTTTGTTCCTGCATGTTACTAACGTTTCTTTTACTGAGAAGTGCAATTTCCTCAATGCTTTAACAGCAGCTCTTTTCAAACAAAGTAGATTCAGACACAAGGAACACGTCTCATTAGAGTAACTGGCAGTGAGAATGACATTTCTGGTATGCTGAATTAAATTTTGCTTCAAAAGAAAGTGTTTTGTTTATTTTCAATTTTATTTGAACTAGGATTGCAAAAGAAGGAAAAATGTAAATGGATGGATTTTAAGGACATTTTGTTTCATACTAGAATAGTTCTAAAACAATTTGGAGAGGAATTATTAATTTAGGTTTATAAACATATATGGCAGATGCTATAACATAGTTTTATTAGTTTAAGTAGAGGCTATTTCTGACACCCCACACAATAATCTCCCATGCTCTCTTACATTTAAGAAAAGTCAAATAGCTGCCACTCTCAATTACAAGTGGCAAAACTTGACCAGTATCTATGAAACTCCTGTTTTTCCTGAGCAGGAAAGGAATAAAGAACACAGAATTTGTTATTTCAGAAGACTAATATTGTAAAAGTGTTGCCTTAATACGTCTCTTTACAATTATTTGCATTTGTCATTTGGATCCATTCGAACTTAAACTATGGCATAATTGTATTTCTTTTTTGAGATGTCATTAAAATTGACCGTGCCTTTAAACAAATGTGCCCAGATGCTCTGGGTACAGCTAATCACAGGCACAAAGGCCCAGTCAAGGTCAGGCTGCAACTTTGTCTCTAATTGCCCGGTTATACATTCCTTGTTCACGCAAATCTTCTACTGACTTCAATGGGATTTTTGTTTAGTGAGGATTACAGGATTCAGCCTCCTAGCTTAACTACTGCATCTATACATCGCTGTGTGCAATACGTTTCAGTCCCTACGGTTACAGTATCTGTAGTTTTACTAGCCCTGAATATGTTGGGCTTTTTAAGACTTTTACTGTCCCAAAGCCTTAAAACGCAGTTTCCTTTTTTTATCCTTTTCTTTCTTTGGCTCTTCCATGGAGACTTTAAAAAATAGTTACCTGGAAGCCCATGTTTGTCTCACTGCTGCTATACTTTTCATTTCAAACATGCTAATTTGCTTTCTAAACCTATTGACCTAACTACTATATCAGCCATTCTGTTAAAACACAAAGACAGTATGTTTCCTACTCCAAAGTCTTTCTCTTAAATTCTTGGTTACATTTCAGGTCCTTATTAAAGCAATTTGGTGATTTTTACATGATCTTACCAATGCCCATAATAGCTTCTGTTGACTTCTCTAAACATTTTTGCTTGCCACAGCATGTTTGTGTGATTAATTCTCAATTCCATTTTTTTTATATGTTTACATCAGGTTGCCTGCAGTCTTCCTAGTTTACCCCACAACATGTGTTCATGAAACATTTTTTCATCATTATGCAAACACTACAATCTAGACAAAGTGCAAGCCATCATTTTTATCAGACCAGCTGTACAACTCGAAGACAAGGGTGTTTCTATGTTGTCAGTTCAGGCCTGTTGGTCTCTTCCTCATCCAAACTGAACACATGAGGAAACCCAGACACAGCTGACAAGACAGTTCACTCAAGTGCCTGATTCTAACAGCACAAAACAAAACACCATGAGCTCGTCCCCAGCACGTCCCAGCTGCTCTAGCAACAAAAAACCCCCTTTGCCACATCCCAGGGCATGCGACAGGCACCTGCAGTATCACACTACGCAAACGCCTTTCCAAGGGGCTAAACCACATACTTTGACAATTTAAAATTCAAAATACACCAAAAACCCCAACAAAACCAAATTCCTCTGAACTATTGGACCTTCCAAAGCAACAAAACCAGTAATTGTGCCTCAGAGACATTAAATGGGAGCTGAGAGTACTGACAAAATACTCTGTCAAGTGTGCATGCTCATCCTGCTCTGTGCAGCATTGACATTGGGTGGGCCCATAACCAAGGGGCCTGAGAGCCCGAGTTTGCTCCCCACTACAGTCCACAAAGCCAACCTGGATGGAGTCTTTCCTTCCTTAAGAAATGCCACGAACATGAGATACATTTGGTGCAACCCTTGCCAAAATCTTGATTAACTCCTAACACCTCCCAAAGTAAAGCCTGGCACGTGGACTCCCTGGAAAGTGAAAACAGAGCAGTGAAACTACAGGCCAGCACATATAATTTATAACACAGTAACTCCCCGTGCAAGTTGCATCACAAGGAAGCCAAGCAGCTTCAGGGTGCTACAGTTTAGTCTAATCAACTTTACTGACACATATTAAATCCTTGGCATTTCTGTATTTACCAGATAAATTTTTAGGAAATGGGCTTTTCTCCATACTCACTCCCCATGCAAGGTCTTTGTTAAAATGTAGCTACCTCAAGCTCTCTGACCCCTGTATTCAAAACTGTCTGCTGGATTAAACAGAAAAGCATTAAAGCTGGAAGACTGTATACATCACAAACTTAGCCCCTGCTATTGCAAACATTTCAAGCAAAATACCAAAAATAACCCAAACAAAGCTGTCCAGGTAGAAAGCCGAGCACTTGTTGGCCTTACCACAGGAAACCATTACTTGACTATCTCACACCCCCTGGACTCCCTCACACTTGTCCTCCTACCTCAGGTCACACTATCTATACTTGTGCTCTCAGTGATACCTTCTCCATTTTTGTAGCACAATACTTTTGATAGAGATGTAGAAAAATAAAACCTTATGTTAGAGAAACACATGCCTCTTTAATGCATTGTCAAGAAAAAATTAACTTTTTTTTTTCCTATTGATTAGAAAGATGCTCTGGTGAGCACTCAATATTTTGATTACATTAAACATTTAGATTTTTAAACCTTATAGATTTTGTTTCTACCCAGGCCTGTGGTCTTTAGCTCACGTGGGTCTTTGGGTAACTTCAAATGTTTCCGTTAGCCTCAATTCTAAATATTAATTTCTGACTTGTGAGCAACACGTCAGCTGTGAGCCATGGACTGAGAAACTGTGAGTTCACCAACTGATTTTGTTTTATGAGAGGCCAATACTCTAACATGTTTTTAATAGCATTTTACTGCAATTTGAACAAAATTTCTTGAGCAGCAGATGAAAGATGAAGAATTGCTTACATGAGGATCAGAAGTATAAACTGAAGTGACACAGGGGGTAAAGCATATTCATTTAGTTAAAAAGTCTCTAGTGAGTTGCAAGCAACAGCAAATATATAATTGCTGCTCAAGGTTTGCAGTTTCTGTGACATCACTATGTGAGTGATAAGAATACTATTTAATGGGGTCCACTTTCAAGGTTACCTTATGTTCCAATAGAGTTCGCAACAACCACTGCCAAATGACATACAAACTGGTATTTTTCATGCTTGAAAGGCACATGCTAGTCAGAAGATTTTATCAGCTATTTACTTTAAATGCAAAAGAGCACTTAACTCCCACTGATAAAAAAGAGATGCAAACTCGGTAAGTTTAGGACACTGCTACAAGGCTACAGTCAACAGCTGCTAGACAGTAGCTATTAGACACCGTGCAGAAACAGTGGTTCACTTTTGGGGCTCGAGCACCAGCCTGACCACCGTACTCTTTTAGCCCCTGGCACACACAGTCACAGTAAGGAGCACAGCTAATTGCCAGATGAGGTACAGGTCAGTACAGGCTTGTGGGCTTTGCATAAGGACATCTTAGTCTCCTTCGGTATCATGGTACTCTGTCCCATCAAATAAGGGAGGCTGGATAACAGAACCAGCAGACTGACGCAGTTCAAAGTCTAGACTGCTGTAATTTAAACGAAAGACGTGTTATCTCACTGTCCTCTCTGTAAGCAACATGAAGCACACACATGGGGAGTATGAATTAGAACTGGACAATCCAAATTTTGGAAGGTAACTAGCCCTGCCAAAAAGCACATGTTTTTAAACTGAGCTCAAACCCATGTCTTTTCTGTGAATTGAAATTCTTGTGTGTCTTATTTTGACTTTCTTTCAGTAAAGCCTGCACTAAGCCATGGTACTTTGCAGCCTGCACTCAGAACAGAAAATAATTCTCTGAAGTGTCCAGATACATACTTTCCATTCTCAGCCTTTTTCAGATTTTCAACAAATACTCGGCATTTAAGGATGGATCCCTGTTCTCTGCAACCACATGTGGTTGGCTTCCTGAGCTCAATGCCAACATTTCTTCAGAGCATTCCTTACATGAGTTGCCTAAAACTCTCACCACCATCTTTAAGACCAAATGATACGTGCATTGAAGTCTCCAGCTCCGACTGTCGATACAGCAAAGCTATTTGTGCTTACTGATTCTGCCCACAGATAGATCAACGCTGCCAAACTCATCACCCCTCTTGGGGTAAGGCTAAGTAAACCTTCTTAGGGCTAAACACACTTGAAGGTAGTTTTGAAGATCACATAGACATTCCTTATATGAACAGCAACACTTCATGGGGCTCTCCCTGTACAAAATTCGTAAAAAATTGCATAGTAATCACATTAGTACAAAATCACATAGTAACTGCAGGAAATACACGGGAAAGGGAGCAATACTCAAAGTCTTCAGTTCCTACAGCTTTACCCAGTGTCAGTTCAAAAGACCACACACACTAAAGCCCCATATCAATTGACTGAGATGGCCATGTCAGGCAGACATCACCAGTGGGCAAAATTATACCTATTTAGTAGTACCTCCAAATTTAAAGCCACAGAACTTATGGGAAAAACAAACAGAAAGTGGTCTTTAACTGACTGTACCAATATTCCTGACAAAAGGGCTTACATCTGCTAATAAAAGGTAGAAGTTACACTTGGTATCATATCCTGAATCAGAAGGTATAGTATATCAAAAAGATGTCGATTTGCCACTATATTTAAGGTGATTGCCTCAGGTTTTATACTTAATCTGGTTTTCAGAAAGCATGAGCTATTCTAGATAGAAACAGATGTCAGAAAATGCATTGTCAGACAGAAAATATGACACATTATTCTAAAAAAAAACTTATGATTATTTTCAAACAAAAAATTAAATTAAAAATGCAGTATAATCAAATCCAGCAATGGTATAAATGGCATAAATGAACATATAGTTATGTATGTGCTCTTTCACGACTTCAGATTTATCACAGATATATTAGTGAGTTCCATTTTCATGATTTCAAATATATTAGTGGGTCACATGGTAATATTTTTGATAAGTAAGGGAAGAGTTAAAGAACTTGGAAATATAATTTTCATTAAAAAAGTCTCCCAAATGCAGATTTATGAGCCTGGTTGGGAGGGGGGAGTGTGTGGGGGGTTTTGGTTTTGGGTTTTCTTTTCTTTTTTTCTTGTTTTGTTTGCTTGCTCATGGACGACTAGTACTTGTTACTTTCTAATCCTCCTAGAATAACAGATTGGAAAGGTCCTCAACAGCCATCTAGTCCAACATTCCAATCAAACTTCCAAAGACAAAAAAGTTCACAGTCTCTCTACAAAACTAGTCCTTAATGCTTAGTTATCCCCATAGAACACATTTTCCCCCTTATATCCTTTGGAAGCCTCTCCTGTTTCAACACATGACCATTGTCTCTTGTTCTAAGCCTGTGCACTTCAGTGAATAGCCTGGTTCCATATCTGAAGTAACCTCTAAGTAGAAGACCACTGTTTGGTCCACTCCTCTCAGACCCTTCTCATGGGGCAGATGTTTCAGCCCCTCTTGGTGGCCCACTGCTAGACTCAGTCAAGTTTATTAACATCTTCCTTGTATTTTTTTTTCCTTTTTCCTAAAGAACCAAGCACAGAACTCCACATGTGGTTTAACAGACAAGTAGAGGACAACCACTTCACTCAATTTACTGGCCATGCTCCTCTTGACGGAGCCCAGGATGCTGTCAGTCTGCATGGCTGGCAGGGCATAATACTGGCTCATGTTCAGCTTAACCATCTGCCAGGGCCCCTAAGTTCTCTTCCACAGAGCTGCTCCCCAGCCAGAGCCTCATCATTGCAAGAAGCTCTTCCATCCCAGGTTAAAGACTGCATTTGTCTCTATTGAATCTCATCAGATTCCAGTCAGTCCACTTCTCCAGTGTACCCGTGTCCCTCCGAACAGCAAAACTGCAAGGAAGCCTATCAGCTTCACTGCCTCCACACCTCCAGTTTGTTGCTATCCAAAAACCATGAGGGTGTGCTCTGTCTCACCACCGTGTACCCTCTTCTCCTGTAACTCTCAAAGATATAAAAAAGGTGGTTAGAGCACAGTAACACCAAAGTTGTGGGTTCGATCCCTGTATGGGTCATTCACTTAAAAGTTGGAGTCAACAATCCTTGTGGGTCCCTTCTAACTCAGAGTAACATATGAATCTGTGACTGTAGTAAAACAGGACAAATCCCAGGAGAGGGCTCTCATCCACAAACTTAGTAATTTCATCAGAGACTGTGATCAGATTAGTCAAGCATGATTTACCCTTGGCATTCACGGTCTGACTCCAAAAATATCCCATTTACCAGTTCTCTAATTAAACCCAAAGTTGGCTCTTTTCAAGGGCAGGATGATACTCTGCTACTTGAATTCCTCACATGAGCTTCAGTAATTCACGGCTGCTACAAGCCAAGGCTGTCTTTGACTATTGCCTTCTTGGCCAGCTCTTTATTTGTGAGGACTCTCTTACTCAGATATATTGCACCCTCATTAGTGTCCTTTTGACAGTCTCCAGAAACATCCTGGGCTGCTTTTATGCATTGCCCTTCCAGCAGGCAGGAGGGAGGCTAAAGTCTATCCCAAGAACAAGAGTCTCAGAGTTGCTTAAATATGACGCTGTCCTATTCTCATACTAAGCAAGTCATCTCTAAAATACACTCACCAGTAAGTCACCCATACCAGCCCCTCCTCTCATCCTAATCAACAAGAAACCCGTCCACTCAAACTGCTTCTTCTTGTAAAGGAAAACCCCCATCCCTTTCTTCCCTGCCAGTCTTCCTACATCCATCCATCCTAGTTGTTCCAACAATGCCTTATTGATGGGTCTGCATGCAGAGGTCTGTCTCCTCCTGATTGGTTCCTTGGTTGTGTGCATCTCTCTGCAGGCAATTCTTCCCTGACAGTCTATAAACCAGAAGATTTATGTTTTGCTTCGGAGTTGTTCTTCCTCAGATTTGACCATCTGCTGATAGTACTTTTCTGTCTGTCATCCAAATATTGATTCTTTTCTTCCAACAATTTTTTTTTCCTTCTCTTTAGAATCTGCTTCCATCCCTCTCGACTCCATTAATTAAAACATTAATTAAAAAGTGTGTACAGATAATCTCACGAAGTTTGTCTGTCAGCTATCACGCTTTCAAATTAGCACTTCTACTTTGGGAGAAGCTGTACTGCTGTAAATTAAAAGGATGAAAAACCTGTAGAAGTCTATGCAATAACATGTTCAATCAGTATCACATATGTAGGCAATGGAAGGAAAGGTTTTATCCCAGCCAAACAAGGATAAAATCTCATCTAACACAGTGATGAGATTTAAAGACCAGAGCCAAATACTGAAAATATTATCTGGAATTGAGCAAGCAGCCACATAAGTACAGCTATCCTGCACTGGTACTCCAGCCACCTCCTTTAAAAGTTACCCTAGGAATATCTACGGATTGCAGTACTGAGATTGCCTAACTTGATTTCATTTGGCACACGATACACTCTGGATCAGAATGCAAGGGTCCCTAGCTGGGAGGTGCAGGACTCTCTTGATGGACAAGAGACCTTGACAGAAAACATTTTCTAAGCCAGAAAAAATCAGCAGGGCCTCACAGTTCTGCTGAGGATATTGACCAGCAAGACACTGAAACATTAATCAACAGTGAGGATCACCGGCCTCACATCTTGAACTACAATTCCACTTCCTTGGCTGAGCCTGCAGAAGAGCTTCAGAGAACAATAATGCAGCCTCATGACAGGCTACCATTTACAAGAGTGTATGCAGTTTCTCTTCCAGCACATCAACTGACCGATGGTAACTTAATATTTGTTTAGCAAATGGAGGTCACTTAAAAAAAACAAGATGGTATTGACCCCTATAGTTAGTAAAAAAAACCCTCTGAGAGGAGGAATAGACAATGTGCTGGAAAGAAAAGCGTTAATGTTGACTACTGAATGAAAACTCTATCAAACAACTCCCACTGATGGGTTATTGTTATAATATTGTAAAAGAATGCAGATCACTTGCAGCTTCTCCTAGACAAAATACTCACAATCCAAATTTCCAATTGAGAAGCTTCTCTCATTCAGACTTAATTCTGAGCACATCTTTTTTGAATTAAACCAAGGAGATAATCCCCAAGGTGAAAATAAAGTGATATACACATCTGTAGGGCTGGAATGCAGATTAGCCTGAATTTTAAATCTATTTTTGAAAAAAAGCTGTTATAAAACAAAAAGAAAGACTGTCTATTCCTAGGTGACTATTCCTATATTTATACAGACTCTTAAGCAACACCATATAACTGTTAAGTATAACTTCCTATATATTGCTTGGTTAGAGAAACTTTTTTTAGAAGCTAGATCATAGCACAGAAAATGGCATAGAAAACAGGATGCAGGACCAAAAGATGCTGTGTTCCTCACTATTCCATGAAGCCTTTTTTCGAAATAAAGACAAAAGAAGGTTGTGTACATTATAAAATTGCTAGACTAAAATCAAAACTGTTTCTATAGATAAGTTCTGCTCATTTTTAAACCTGGAAAGAAAAGGCAGCCCAACCCCTTTGCTAGAAGTGCCTGCAAATAAAAAAAACATACTTGAAGGAGCCATTCTATCTTTCTGGCTGTTGTGACCAGAGCTACACTGATCGTATTGGAGCTGAGACTATTAACAGCAGCTGAAGATCTGGTCTTCCAATTTAAATTCTGTCTTGACTTTGAGTAATTCTGTTGAGGTCACTAGAACAAGGTTACTCGGGACATAAATTTGCCCCAAGGGCTTTTGTTGCCTGAGATATATTTATATTACATTAATGTATAAACAGAAAATGCCTAACAAGTTCCAGTAAAGCAATTAATGTAATTAGTTTGTAACTTGTGCTTGAGTCTTTCAAGGGTTACTGAGGGTCAAATTAGGGAAACATATTTCTGAAAAGCACAGGTCCTAAAATAACAAAGCTTCAGCTTACATCTCTAAGTGGTAACACCTCTGTATTTGGACTTCTAACAGTCTTTTTAAAGAGTAAATGGATGCAAATGACAGAATAAAATACATCTGAAAAGATGGAATGTTATATTTAAAAGCAAATGGTAGTTTTGGGTGTTTCCAGAAATAAAAATGCTTTAGTTAATTTCTATTTAAACTTCAGAACATCGTAAAGATACCAATAACCACAAAAATAAGAATTTTTTCCATATATTCTAAAATAGAAAAATTCAGGTACAAACAAAAAATAAGTATTGTCTACTTTGTACTATCTGTAACTGCTCCTCATCTGGAGTTTAAGGTTCAGTAAAATCTCCACCATATGAAGCACACACAAGTTAGCAGGATTGGGCCTAAACATTAAGCCTCAGTGGACCAGAGGGAGCTGTTTAAGGAAACTGATGCCACTTGTCATACACATGAACCAAGTAGCAGCGTCTTCTTTTACAAGCAGCAGCATGGTTTCATTTAAAAAGGCAGAAGTTATGTAACTCAAAGGTTGAGAAACACTACAAGATGCTGGTTATCTCTAAGAATGCCAGGGAGAATATTTTTTTTTTAGTAACTAAACCTGTCTGAGAGCCCTAAACAGCCGCTAAAATAGAATTAAAATAAACTATGAAAGGTCACCATGGACCATTTGTTCATTTGGATAACAACAAAGGCAGATACCAGCCATTGATAACTTTCATTTATTGAATTTATTAACAAGCTGCAGGAATGTGCTTGCTGCATTACATGACTATGCATATTGAACAATTGTTTTATTTCAACTTTACTTTCTTCCATTTTACATAGTTCACAACCCTTTACACTATGCAAGCACGACATTTTATTTTTAGATCCTGTTACGTCACACATGACATTTATCAACACGTCAATTAGTTACAGAAAACTGAAAAGAAAGAGTACGGAAATGCAGTCTCCTTAAGGGCTAAAGAGACTAGATAAATCATGAGTTTAAGACTACTTGTAGCATGTAGTTCACTAGATTTATCTCACAGTACATCAAAACTCTGAATTTTTTCATGCCAAATATGTAAATCTGTTATTTTACAGTTGCTAACAAAGCAGGAACTTTCAAAGTGGAGATAAAAAGGAATAGAATAGTCAAATCTGTTTGAGATCCATTAACAAAAACATGATGCTTCCATATACAGCTAGAGTACCAAACGATGTGCAGCCAAAAACACATCAGCTTTAATGGAGAAAGACAGAAATACGTATTTCTGAAGCATGGGCAGAAATGGAAAAATGCTTTTGATCTAGCTCATGAAGGATAATAAACCCTGACAATACACATTTTGGATAATGCTCTCAGGTCCCATTATGGTATTATAGTGCAATGTTTCTAATTTGTTTGTGTAGATATATTTCTAAATTGTAACTGCAAATACAAAGTCTTTTGAATTAAAAAGGAATTCAAGCAAATCAGGTAGTTCACACTGAAATAAAAGGAAATATTATTGTTTGTGATTTACGGAGGAGTAACAGCTGGCACTTATTATGTCTATGTACTACATCAATCACCGAAAACACAACCTCCAATAAATCTACCTTATGTCCTTATAAATATAAAGCTGTTTTTCCTTTCCTAGACCAGATTGCTAGCTTATGTAAAATGGTACAGCTCTAAATCCAGCCCTATATCTTCTAATCAGTTCAAATAATGTATCAGACACAAATTTCTCTAGTTTAGCTTTTACAGATGGGGGTGGATTTTGGTCTTTTTGTTGTTGTTATTTCATGGGGGTTTTGTTTGGTTGGTGTTTTTTAACCAAGTGATTGACTTCCACACAGAACACTCTTACACGAGACACAGTACCAGTAAATCAGAGTATCAGCCAGCACCGTCGGGGTTTTGTTCAAAGGTCTGTCTGCAATAGATGCCCATTTGTGCATCATTATCTCTACTGCAGCATGTGCTGTTTTTAAACAATGTACTGCAACTGGATAGTGACAAGAATAAAAATAATAAAGGCAGCGGGAAGAACGTTAACCACAGAAAGATGAGTAGGACTTGGCCTCTCACGATCCGACCACCCAATGTATGGGACATTAGTACTGAGAAACAAACGTGCTTTAACTTTTCCATCTGATGAAGAAAGAACGAAGCAGAACAGATAGTCCAGCAGCCTTCTGTTAAGTGCTTATCACAATTTTCAGTACAGAAGATAGAGCAAACCACCGGAGAGTAAGCACTACTAAAGTCTACTCAAACTACATAGGAGGACTTAATCCAGACTGTGAAGGAGAAAATAGTTCTTGACAGAAGGAACAACAGAGCTATTACTTGCCATCTTTGAGGACAACCAGTCTGGAGGACTGGTGGTTTCAAGAGACTAGAAAAGAAAACCAGAGTTCCTACCCCAGGCTCAATTCCAATTGCACAAACACTAAACCAAACGATAAACAAACAAGCTATTTTCAAGTTCTTAGGGAGGAAAATGAAGAATCATCCTTATCCTTTACCCCCCAAGAGATTGTAAACATCTGTTACAGCTGTGTGTAACGCACCAGTCATGTCAAATTAGTGTCATTATCTTTTCCTGTTATGGCAGAGACATGGTTTTCTGATAAGGAAGGAGCAATATGGATTAGATGAGTTAGGATAAACCTTCTACATGGTAATAAGCAGCATTGTAGCATTGTCACATGGGGAAGAGCCATGCTTTCTCTCTCTCTGCTTGCCTGCAACCCAGCCTCACTGCTCCCAACACCCTTCTCCCAACCCTGCACCATCTCTGCGTGCAATGCGGCCACAAGTCAGAGCCAGATCACCTCTGCTGCAAGACAGATCACACATACTTTCAAACTAACTATTTCTGCAGCCTAAATAAAGTCGGACACCAAAACCTGATACAGCTGCACATGATACTTGTGTAACAGCTTCCCCAACCTCTACCCCCATGATCCTGCCCCATGAATGATTTTGTGAGGTTCTGTGGTCAAAGGGACCCACTAAAAGATACTGATTAGCAAACTCGGCCCTTTTTCCAATGCGTTGCTCTGGTTAAGGACTACAAGAAATACAAACAGTTGTCATGGAGCTGCACTTCCTCTTACAATTATTCTTGAGAAAAAAAATCTCTGTAATTTTTTCTGCCAGCTCAGTTTTCTTGGAAAGCTTGTGACCTCAGTGTGAATTACAAGCCTCATCTTGTCCACTCTGTAATTTATTTTGACTTTAGTAAGGCTTTTTCCTTGATATTCTAAGATGCAGGAAATATGGTCTAGAGGAAGTTACTACAAAGAAGGAAGCAAAACTGCTGGAAAACTGTACCCTACGTTGTTTGTCAATGTTTCACTGTCAAAGTGAACACAGCTGTGCTCACTGTCAAAGTTAACACACTTGTTGCTGTGCAGTTGAACATACTCATTCTGGATTTGGGTGGCTGAAGAGGGACATATTTACCAAAATATGCTTCTGACTGCTTAGTCTATAAAAGACTTTTAGGCTGTAAAAAGCTGTTTAGACTTTTCAGGCCATAAAAAGTTTGGATGACAAGATCAGAATTCAAAAGAATCTTTGTCGATATGAGAAACACTCACAGGAAAAAAAGATTATGAGATTTTGTTAGAACACTTCTACTCTTCAGAATCTTTTAAGTTCTGTCCTTCAAGCAGGAATACTCAACTGGACAAACACAATTGAAGAAGTTCTAACTTTGTAGCAGCTCTCCAGTAAAGCCATCTATGAGTCACAAGCTGAATTTGAGTTAAAAACTAAAAAGAACACACTGAAGAGACCAGTGTTTAGTCTAAAGAAGAGGAACTTGAGGGAAGCTAAGGGCTAAATACAAGGAAGGAGGAAATAAGTAATGTTCCATATCCACATTATCTTGGACAAAGAGTAACAGATTTATATTTACAGCACACCCTATTTACACTGGATATTAGGAAAAAGAATTCTGTTGAATCAACTTGTTTTCTAGAGATCTATATGGGAAATTGTATTAACCAACTTTCCCTTTTGCCTGTTAAGTAATAGTCTCCCTTCGCTGTGCCACACAAACACTTATCGAGGCTTTCTTGTTTGCTTTGAATCTAGCCAGCATCTTGCTTTCTGCCAGTCTTGTCGTAAAACAGTACTGCCACAGCTGAAGTCAGAGAAAGCAATCAAGACAAACTTCTCTAATGGAACCAGATGAGCATATCTTATTAGAAATTGTTGTAAATATTCCAAGTATATGCAACAAAATAAGGACATGTTGATTCAAAGTTTGTTTTACTGTGAAGCTTCAGCTAGATCGAGTGGACCAAATAACTTCTTCAGAACATGTGGAGCTCTACACGTGAATCTGATTCCAAGAAAAATGTCCTTTTGTATAATTACATATATTAGAAGGAAAACACAGTTGGTTAAAAATGCCCAAGAAATAATCCAATAGACTGATTTTTCCTTAAAGGTGTTGGATATAAGCAGCCAACAGACTCGCCTTGTGAAAATACATAAAGTACTTCTAAACTATTACTTTGTGTTGTAGGTACAAAACAACCTAACAAATGTTGTTTGGACACCAGTTCCAAAATCAGGACTCTCTCTACCATATTGCTGCTCAGTACTTTAAGAGGATGGGGGAGAGGAAGGGAGTAAAAGGAAAATCGGATCTTTTTCTCTCTAATGGATCAATTTCAAATGATTTGAAATTCAGGAGCTCTTTCCTTTTTCTTTTGTTTTCTTAGTAGTTGTGCAAAATTTATGATGACTTTCAGACAAAATACACTTCAATCTTATAAGGCCACATATATAAAAGCAAACATGGAAAAAAGGCAAAAATCTAATTAGGCTTTAAGAAGACAAAACACAAGGGGAGCCACAGCAGTGAAATGTAATCTTTCAGTGAGCAGAACACACTGACATTGCTGACTACCTTTCCCATTCATGAATTCAGATATAAGCCACTCATCCCTCCACTGGGTCTACATAAAAATGGATCTATGGTTTAGCTACAAAATGACCCTCCTTTCTAGGTTGCATCATGCAGACATTCACCAGAAGCCAGTCCTTTGCGTAAGAGACACTTGATTTACTTGGCGTGGTTGATTTATTGACCCACTGCAAAAATCTTAAGATTTTTGGGTTTTTTAAGGTCATTCAAAAGGAGAAAAAAATGTGGTCTTGAAATAATACATTCATAATATATGCACCCCAATACCAACTTTTCAAAGTCTCATACGCATAAGCCAGGGGATCATTCTTACGTTGAAGCTTTGAATTTAGAATTATGACAACTCACGAGACAGATAGAAAGAGCTTATGGAATTATTTTTAAAATTATTTTGCCCTTTTTTTAAATAAAATGTTTCATGATAATGAGCTATGAAATGTGGATTTCATTAGTTTATATTACAACTTATTATTTTATATTACTTTGGTGAAATACAAAGTATCTTGTTTTCACACAAAGTAAGGTAGTTTAAGGAACAAAAAACCAGAAAGCATATCTCCTCTGAAAAACAAAACCCCATAAAGTTGGCATCTTACTCTAAACAATGCAGAAGCTCACAAACCATACTTGTGCAAGTAAAGCTTCTAAGTAAAAAGAGACCCATTTTCAAGGAAAGAGATTACTATGCTAATGCAGAATCTTAGATAATGAAATATCCACCAATTTTTAGTGGACAATAACCACACATACAAGGGATGCCTGAATCTACAGAACTAGGTTTGAGTAAGCATAGTAAACATGTCTACTGCCGTCCTGACTTATCATCCTCTGATATTCTCCAGCCTTTTGATTATACAGAGAGTAATCTGAAGATAGAACAAGAGGAAATAACACAAGGGGTATTAACCAAGCTCCTTCAGCCTTGCTGCTGATTGCAATAATTCATACGGCCAAATCCAGAGTTAGTCATCTCTTCAAGGCCACTTACAGGAGCACTCAAAGGAGTCTTTGCCACAGACCTTAGTTGTTTAAAAGCCCATAATGTAGTGATAATTGGTATTGACACTTAGCATATGTTTGTGGCTACAATTTTTCTTTCTTACGTATCATCACAGTAAGCAAAAAATGTAAGCAAAACCAAGTTAAACACCAATTGTAAGTTTGGTAAACACTCTTAAAAATTATCTATTTTAGTAATTTGAAAACAGCCAGAGTGCTAATTTTAGATTGCTGATTATGAGAAATACATCAGTATATGCAAAGCTTTCATTCAAAATAATTTTTTTAAGCAACTTAACATTTAACTACATTAGTGGTTTAAACCATAATATCAGAAACAGTTCACTTGTATCTCAAGAGTTGAAAAGTGAATCAGACAAAAACCTAAACGCTGCATTTTAAAAAGATGCTTCTTTTAAACCATAATTTTCTAATCAGAAAAACTGCTTTAAAGTTCTAAAAATTGTGAGTATGAATGAATCCCATCAAAACCTACTCAGTACCATATTATGGCTTTAATCTAAAGCAGGGCTATGGAAATCCAATCAGTCTATTTGAATTGAGTGACAATTTATAGTAAGAATCTTTTATAATCATGAAATCATAAAATGCTGCAACATTTGGCTTTTCAGAAATAATTTCCCCCTATAATAAAGGCATTAGCACTGCAGCTCTGGTTGAGGTTATTTTATGTAACTTAGCTCAAATGTTTTTCTGTTTTAAACTACTTAGTTTTAGAGAGAATAAAAAAGAAAATTACTATTGGTCCCACTTTAAATACAACTCAATTTTAATTTAAAGCAATTGCTAAAAATTTTTGACCCCTCGAACTCTTAGACACAATTTGAAGTTATCTCTGAAACAGCTCCATATTGAATTTCAACTCTAGCTAATTTCTAAATAAATTAAAAGATGAAGTTCCAAAGACTAATCTTATTTTCTGCATGTGAAAAATTCCACTGCAAAAAGTATAAAACTCTTATTCTTTCAAGGTGTATACTCCAATAGCTGAGCAACAGCTATTTTCCTTTCTATTAATTCCACTCATAAAAACCTACCTAGGTTTTGACTAAGCAGAAAGGAAAGCTTTGTTAGAAAGAAAAGAAAATTAAGTCAATTAAAATGTGTGATGTATATCAGTTGTTTGTAGATATTTACTTGGCAGACATACTAATTTTTAAACTAATTCCTGATATTATTGTTTTGATTTTGGAGAAGCTGAAATTTGTTACATAACTCATGATATGGTATGACTGAGATGGTAGGGGCAATGAGGTCTCAGAAGATTTACGCTTATAAAGACTTTTTTTAAAAAAAAAAGTAGAGATATGTGAATTTTAAAGAACATAAAATGCAGTTGGATCAGCTAGCTATCTACAGAAAAAAAAAAAATCTCAACAGAATAGTGATCAAAATCACAAAAACAAATATATGGATGAAAATCTGATAAAATACATTACCTAAAGCTGGTTTCACAAACTACTAAGGCTAAATGAATGGTTGCATTAGATAGAGCACCATAAGTCCATACTGCAGCCTGGTTTACCCACTTCTCAGGATGTCATCCAGGAACAGAGAAGAGTAAAGGAACGTAGTTTCATAGCAGAATGGTTTTTAGACTACTAAAATACTACTAGCTCCACCTGAGGAAGAAGGAATTTGCATCTCAGCAGCCACCTGGAAGCAGAGAACTCTTGGCTGCCCTCTAAAGCTCGTGTAGTGGGGAAGAACTAAAGCAGAAAAGAACATGGTGAGGGCTCTCTAAGAGTGCCTCAACTTGAACCCAAAGGTCTTAGAAACCTCTGTAAAGCCCCAAGCTGTTCATTGACTCATCTATCTCAGGTGAAGTGAAAAAACCCCTGCGAGAGCAGCTGTTTAAGCTACTGGATGCCCAGAGTGTCTGAAAGTCCTGCTCTAAGATGTGAGAGGTATACCACGGCAAGATACAGTGTTTCTTCAGCCTACCTTGATTAACAGAAACCTATGCAGACTCATCCTAGCAAGATCCAGGCACAGAAAACCCATGAGTAGGGCATTCTTAAACAAAAAATAAAAAAACCTCCAAACCTCTGGAAAACCAAAGAAATAAAAAACGGATTCAAGTAATGAACCAAAAAGGTCAATATTTTTAAATCTGCCTCAATAGAAACAATGTATGAAATAAACTTGATCTTTATTATCAAAAAAGGAACATTTTGTAACAAGTTTCAAAAGTGAAAAAAAAAAAAAAAATCCAACCTATACATACATTCCACTTCAGGCACTAAGTAATCTCAAATTTCCCAATGCCTCAGTCCATGCAGAGAGAACTTCCAGGGGCTAATTTATAATTTGCATGGGTTTATCCTTTGAAGCTCCCTGATCTCTCACAACAGCTTTGGGTGACCAAGTTTCTAATACAGCACATGGCTAAATGCCCGTGGATGCTGGACTGTGTTCAAAATGCAATTCAGTTAACAAGCACACTGGTAATAACTATTCCTTTGCTCACAAACTTGCAAATCTCTTTTTCCAAAGATTACTGAGTTTTTGTAGACTGTGGAAAAAAAGTTGACACCACTCACTTGAAATTATTCTATAGTGCCTTTTAAAAAAGGATACTAAAAAGAAAACAAGTAGCTTAATATACTTTCACATATCCCTATGTAGTTGTCTAATAATATAAATGTACTTCAGTCTTTAATTGGGTCTTATAAGTAATGGCAAAATAACTTCTTGACAATAATCTTTAATTTTTATAAGATCTCGAAGTACACACTTTATTCCCACAAAAATAACCATTTATGCACACTAGGACTAACTCACAGCCTACTAAATCCATTGTCTTTTGCCAGCTTTAGAAATTCTGAATCAAATCCTGAACCTCATAACTATCAGAGAGCTCATAATCTTCACGTACAGGGACATCAGTTCAAAAATATCCAACACAGAAAAGTAGCTTGTAAACTCAAAGTGGGGATATAGATCTCAAAACTACAACTGCTAGCAGAAAAAACCTGAAATTGCCAGTTTGCAGTTCGCATTGCCAATGCTACACACACAGCGATAAGAAGTATACTTCTGCATTTATGCTATTTTTTTTTAAACTAGAATTCCAAGCATATACCACAGCTGTTATTCAATGCCTGAATATCCAAAGTAGGTCTTCAAACCAGTAGTGAGACACCTGAATTAAGACAGCCTGCCACTGTCTTCATGGTACCTAACGTACATTCAATCACAGCAGTTATTTCAAGTTCAAACAGAACATGAAGGTGGTTTGTGATGAAGCACGAGTTAACAGCACATTAGTTACCTAGTGAAGGCACTAACAGGTAAAGCACTAACAGTGAAGTGACTGTTGCAAACAAAGAACTAAGCATGGATAAAATCCTTCCAAGAAACTTCATGCAGGCTCTCCCAGAGATCCATCCTGCCCCAGCTACATGCCTAAAAATACCCCATTAGTTATCTTAAACAGGGGTTCAAGAACAGGTGTCCTCTGATAAATTCAAGATACTGCTTTCTAGACTTCCCTTCCCACTGTGATCCTTAACTAAAAGGTTGTTGGAAATTACAGAAGCAAAACAAAAGGAGTTTCTTTGGGTCTCCACCTTCTGTAGCAATTATTATGGCTTTATATATACACATTGAGCAATGCAGCAGTTCTGGGGTTTGTGGTTTTTTGTTTGTTTTCCATAAATAAGAAGAGAATTACACCAACTCTCACTACCATGTCCATGACTTCTCCAAAACTAGCTTCTTGCATATTTCAAGTCTCTGGCTGGTGCCCATGTTTCCCAAAGAGGGAATTAGTCTGACCTGGTCTGCCCTCTGTACATGACACTGCAGCTGCATTCACAGGCTGGAAGGGGACCCAATGGCTCTAAGGAGCATTTTCTTGAGCAGAAGTGCTTTTCAAGAAAAGCTACAGGTTTTTCTAAGTAGAGCCTCTTAGTGAGGGAATGAAAGAAGGAGGACAAATGGCCACAGAAGAACTTCCATGCCACAGTTACTGTGTCCCGAAATTCTGAAGCAGCTCTAATTTACTCAGCAGGCTGCTGCACAGCTTGGTAGAGTGAATTAGAGGTGGAGGGCCTTAAGGCTGGCCATTACCGTGCACCCACCGACACCATCTCTGTGCTTCTCAGATGGTGAAAACTAAAAATCCCTCCTAACAATTTTCTTCTGGCCTATGACAGAAAATGATGTACACCAAAGATGCACCTAACACACTTATATCACGTGCCACTCAAAACAGCATTCCATCTGGCTACATTTACAGGGACAACAAAATAAACTGAAGCTGCAAGTTCTGTCTAACCATGCTCAGCACCCTAAGGCGTTTCGCCACACTTACCTGCGTCTGCTTACCAGCTTGAAAAAATAGCGTGCCCGAGCACCATTTGCACTCATGAAGTTATGTGGGACTCACAAAGGAGGGTCACCAAGGAGAATCTCCCAAGGAAGCTGATCACTTTGGCACACTCTGAAAGTGTTTCACAAGCATGAGTTTTGCGCAAAATGCTACAGGTCCTTCCATCTAAAAACCACACTTAGTACAGGGGATCAGTGACCACTCTTTTCGTGTGGTCTGGTATCCTGAATGCTTTCCTAGGACACGGGGATCAATTATCCCAGGGCAGTTTCTATCAGAAGTTCAAAACCACCCAGCCAGTCTTAGCAGCTACCCAATTCATCGGGGTGTCTTGCCTCACACTGGGCTGCCACCCAGCATCTCGGTGCCAAGAGGCCAGGCATGGATACCCTGAGTGCAGTCATGCTGGATCACAGGATCCGGCCCTTAGCAGCTTGTTGCCCTTTTTCCCCACTTTGTTGCCACAAAGATCAGATCCTTGATCTTTTACCCAAAAGTATAACCAAGAGTAAAGAGTTGAGATTTCTACTGGGGATGTTGGCTACGTATTTTGTTTCTTTCTACGTGCGGATCTGACATAAGTCTGCAGACTGGGACAAAAACATGGATTGCGTTCTGTTTCCACATAAGTGCAAGCCCAGAGTAACTACTGACTTAAAACATTTATTTGGGATATAAAACTGAGTAAATAAGAGAACGTAAGCCAAAATAACTCTTAGATTTATAGATATAACTTCTTTAGTTTATGACTTTTAAACTCCTTAACGAATCAGAACAGCCACATTATTTTTGATATGCAAAGTGTATTCCAGGTTGTTTAGCATGTTCAGTTGAGGAAAAGTGCATTTATATTTAATTATAAAATAAATTATCTTTTTTCCCTAAATACAATGCTTGAAAGCTTTTCTTTTCCTGTCAGCAATATTGCCAAATCTTATTTCCATCTTCAAACAGAACTTTTACTGTTTTATTTAAACTCCTGGAGGCACAATTCAAACATTCACATATGTTTCTATACAAAACCCAGCAACGACAAAAAGCTCTAAAAAATTAAATATTTCTTCCAAAGCCAGAAAGGTCATTTGGACTGAGATGCCCAAAATTACTGACTGGATTTGGCTCACTATAATAATTCCTTCTGCACGTAGCTACAGCTTCGTCCATCCAATGCTCTTTTTCAGATACTTCAAGATGTAAATAAGGGCAAGCTGGGGCCGCATGAATTACTCACACAGCTTGCTCCCTGTCATAACATTTATGGAAAGATCACAGCTCTTCTCTCTTCATTTAAATAGAAACAGGCATGCCACGATGATACCTGCTCTGGTTTCCTGATTGGTGACGGATGAACGTACACTCCCATAAAAGCAGCACGTGTGCTTGTAAGAGGACAGTTAAGGACATGAAGGACATGTAAGAGGCAGCACCCTATCTCCAATCACATGATGAGATATATAACCATTACAATGAAGAGAGACACCCAGATGTTACTCGCTGATGAGCTGATAAGGCTGAAATCACGTTCGGGTGCGTCACTTGAATAAAACGGAATGCTATTACCAGCTGCTTCAACAAGAAATAACTACATCTTGGTCTTGTATGATCATACTCCATTAATTGCCCACTCTCCCTTCACAAATGGCACTAATCAGATCACCCCACTTCAAAATGCAAGGAGGATCCGACAAGCGGACAGTAAAAGACAAAAAAAACCAAGCCACAACCCCATGGTGTTTCTGTATGAGAGCTGTAAAATAAAAATAATATAACGAATAGCAATACACGAACAATTATACACTATTTATTACAAAACCAGAACTGTTTGAAATCTAGAAAAGCAATCAAATAACAAAGGAAAGGGGGTGGAGAGTTCCACCTCCCTTCCAAGACTCAATTAGGCAATGCAACAAACTCATTGCTGTGGAGGCAACAGCTAGAAGCAACCACAACAGAGGAATTCAGCAAACTTGGGGGGCTGTATATATAACTGGATAACAAACTTGGTAGGCTAATTACCCTGACTCGGGCCTTATCTGCTGCCTGATGGAAGCTAAAGGGTAAAACTGGAAAAAATTCATTTTCACTTCAGATGCTGTCTTTCTGTCACAACCAGATGAAATACTAACACAGACTTCATCATGGTATTTCCAAGGCTTTTTTGTACTTGTCATCATACCAGAGAGGATTTTGGCATGCCCTACTATACACATTGGTACAAAGATCTTCTGCTTGGAGAGCCAGATAGACCAGAGGAAGTCTACTCCAACCTCTTGCTTTCAATGGCCATTTTCATCTATGGTATCTCAGCACTGAATCAAACGTCTTGAAACACAAAAGCTCCTATCTTAGAGCATCTAAACTTAAGGACCAGAATTGATGTTAAATTCACGATTTCCCTTGACAGTTTTTTTCCAAAGATTAGTCATTCTCACAGTTCAGAAGAAAAAAACCCCACACCAATGTCTTTGGCTTCAGTTTTATGCCTTCTGCCATTTTACATTTTCTCTTTTTCAAGGACTTCTGTATGGTTCGCCCAGTCGCCTTTTGATCTGAAACTCTTTAAGCTCTTAATAGAAGTTATTTCCCTCTCTATTATTCTACATCTCTTTCCCCCAACCCAGTTTTTCAACACAAGTTCATCTGTAGACATTGAAATTGGAGACAGTAGCTCAGTACCTGCCTTACTAGTACATTCAATCCTAAATACTAGAAGGCAAATCACAGTTTTATTTCAACTATCTTAAGTTTAAAGTTTCATTATTTTGCTCTGCTGGCGTCACAATTTTTCACGTTTGGGAGTGCTGGCACTTTATTACAGCAGGTAGAAAAGGGTTCACTATGTGATGCAGCAGATAATAACGACAAAGGAAGCACTTCTGCAGCAGTAATGTGCATTTGTTTATCGCTCTCCCTATCTTTATAGGTTGTTATTTTACAGACCCTATAAAACACTTGCAATTTATTAGTAAGGCCATTTAAACTAGCAGGGTAGGACAGTTGAAACATTCTTCAAATTACAGTTTCCAGGCATTCAAGAAGACATTTTCTCCAGTGCTTTGTCTCCTGTCAAAGCACATTAGGAATCATAAATATGAGACTGACAGGGTCAGTATTATCGAGTTGAAAAAAATCAAAGTACTCCACTGGATTTGAGGTAAGGGGTTTAATTGATTCATTTTCGCTTTCCTTTCTAATGAAATGAAACAGCCTTTTGCCATAAAAACATGAATGGGAAATATAGTGAACTGCATTCAGTGCTCCTCATTGGTCATATTTTCTATGAAACGATCACTTGGTGTGCTGAGGCAAAGAACTGCACTTCAACTACAAATCGCCTGGGTTTTATTGTAATCATAGTCTACTGAAAGCAACTTTATTTCTATTTAAAGTAGAGAGATGCATATTACGCTTCACAGTTTGGGGCAAATATGACAAAAAGATGAACTATGACACATGTAACTATGAAACACTTTTGACTCAGATGAAATGAGTGTGAGAGGGGTGACTCAGGTCTCATTTTCCCACTCAGAATAAAATTGATAAAAAAGGATGAGAATGAAGCAAGAAGGTAGGAGAAGGAGTGAGAGACCCTACCTTTGGTATCTGAGAGCACAGGTAATTGTTTCATTGGCCCTGCCACAAGGACTTCTGAGTTTATCTAAAGGTACACTTGTGGACAGTCACATGTAGATATGAAACAAGTTCTAGTCATGCATGTACTTCACTCCATGCAGATCAGGAAATAAAGACCCGGAAAACTATTTTAAAGTACCTCATCAATAAAAGGAAGGTTACTAAGTCAGTTGCTTCTGTCTTGTGAATATCTTTACCACCTTTTATAGTATGAAGTGATACAGAACACAACACCATACTTTAAGTGAAAGCAGTCAGCCTTCTATTCATCCACATCAGACAGCCTGCACACCGTGATTTGACTGCATGGTGAGTCCGGCAGCTAACAATTACAAAATCTTTTCTAAACAAAGACATGATTTTGAAAATATGTTTCATTCTAAATAAAAACAGCTCTCCTGATAATGCAGATTTGCTGCATTCTACTACCCTGAAAGTCCAACTGTCAGTGAGTACGCAGACTTCAAATCTTACGGCAATAAAGTAGTAACAAGTAAAATAAGTAAATATCCTGGAGTCTCAATATACACCTAGGTAAGACAGACCAAGATTGCAACAAGTATAAGCACCAGGTCCTGAAAAACGGCTTATTGATCTGCAATTTGAGTCTCTCCTCTCATTTAACAGAGTCAGCACCCTACCTTCTGCTGGGACAGAGTTCATTTCATCTCAGTAGCTGGTACAGGGTGGTGTTTTGGATTTGGTATGAGATTGACACAGAAAACACACCGTGTTGCTGGGCAGTGCTTAGCCTAAGCCAAGGACTTTCTAGTTTCCCCTGCTCTGCCAGCGAACAGGTGCACAAGAGGCTGGGAGGGAGCACAGACACGACAGCTGACCCAAAGTGGCCAAAGGGATATTCCATACCAGAAAACATCACCAACAGTACAGAAACTGGGAGGAGCCAATCACTGCTCGAGGATGAGCTGGGCAGCAGGCAGGAAGCAACTGTGTTGTGCATTACTTGCTTCTCTTGGTTTTAGTCCTCTCTTTCTTTCTCCTTTCCATTAGAATTATTGTTATTATAATTATTATCTTTTCCTACGGTTCAATTATTAAACTGTTCTTATCTTAACCCATGAGTTTTACCTTTCTTTTTCCAGATTCTCCTCCCCATCCCACCAGGAGCTGAAGGCAGTGGGGAGCGAGTAACTGTGCGGAACTTAGTTGGCAGCTGGGGTTAAACCATGACAATCAGTACGAAAGTTTTAGGCATTGTGTA
The DNA here is from genome assembly GCA_013398855.1 of Mohoua ochrocephala. NCBI lineage: Eukaryota > Metazoa > Chordata > Aves > Passeriformes > Acanthizidae > Mohoua > Mohoua ochrocephala. Next base: position 79,284 of record VZTA01008480.1, on the reverse strand, counting down.
AAAATAGGCAGTTTAAAAAAATTAAAATTGGAAGTAAATACCTTCTTTTCAGACTATTTTCATTTTAAATTTGTTTTCCCTTGGATTCTGTATTTTCTAAATTGCAACTGACCTTTTGGAAACCAAACCATAAAACTAGAAGAGATTAATTCATGGGAAAACTTAGCATAATTTCACTTCAGCTATAGCAGAATTGTTAGCTGACAGTTTTAAATACATATTTAAATACGTATTCTTATTTTCAAGTAATTTAAAGAACCTATGTGTATATATAGATATAGACACATACTGTGAATGTGCATGTGTGTGTTTGTGTGTCTATACATAAAAGGGTGGAAACAGTGTGATTATATTCTATAGCTAGATCTAAATTAAGCACCAGCATCCGGATACAGAACAATACCTTAAAATAAAACTATACGATCTCAGGAAATTCCATACTAAAATTATCTCTTCTTTAATTCCACTGTATTAGCACTGAATGGGAATCAAGACAACAGCTGGTGCTAGGTATCAGATGCATTGATCTATACACAGTTTTATTTTTTTTAAAAATTCAAATATGCTTTAGACTCTCAGCATAGAGTATGTTATATAGTGTTCCTACTAACCTTAGTTTCTGCATACATGTTACCGGAGCAGTAGGAATAAATTGGATAGCAGTTCCCATCTCTTCATTGCTGCTTTTCTTTATCCCTTTCACCTTCGGCTACTTGTTAAGTATAACTTAGCACCAACCAATGGGATTTAAACACTGAGAAAAAGTTGAGTACTGCAGAAACCTGAGCTTGATCTGAGGACAAAAGTTGCATATACTTCGGAAAAATCCCTCAGCAATTTCACCAAAGAGACTGTGGAAAACACCAAATGCAACTGAAAAGTGTTGCTCTAGATACACAGGATAAGTGTGCAAGTGCACACATTTCATTTAACTCCCCCTCAATCAGCCTGCCCATTTAAATGAGGTAACTTTTGAAAACTGAAATTTGTGAATATACCTTGAAACTGTGGTTAATGAGGCCATGCCATGTTTTCCTCAGAGCTGCCGGTCTCTGTCTTGTAGCTACATCAAGAGACCAGACAGAGTGACTCAGCTGCTTAAACTTTGAGCAGTTAAGACGCAACAATCACAGATGTTTTTCAAAGAATTACTGCCTCCTTCAAGGCATTTTCTGCTCTAGGGCCATTTTTTCATAGGACCTTGCAAAGTGAAAAGAAAAAAGGCCCTCACAGGTTAACAGTACCACTGTGATCGAAGTTATTGATCAACAAGTATCCTAGACTGTCACAAAAAAACCCCACATCCACTCTTTCTATTCCCAACTGCTTATTCATGGCCTCTCACAAATTCTTGCCTCCTGTGTAGACACAGGCACACGTGAAGCCAAGTAAACCAGACCAAAAATAAAATCAGTTCATTTGAGTACTCCTCAACCCTCACACCTTCCCCCCAGGCAAGCTGTCACTCGGACCATGTTCCCTAGTCAGTTCCCCACATACTTCCCCTGGCACTCAGGAAGGGACAATGCAGGTGACAAACAAGCAAGTGAGCAATGGGAATACCATTTGGGCTAGCAGCACCAAACTATGCAGGTTCTGGCAGTTAACTTCAGCTGGAACTTCTTCAGTTTTTCCACTTGTAAGACCTTGTTTCTAGCTGTTTATTCAAAGGTTTTGACAGACTTTAACCTGAAGCTTGATTTTCCACTGAGTAACTGTCCTAATGTCTGTTTCTTGTCCACATTAATATAGTGCAGCCTCCTCACTGAAGATTTGCAGCACCTTAAACTGACAGGGAAGGATGATATGGAGTCATGAGAAGAGAAAGAAAAAATGGAGGGTGCCTCAGGGGCATACTTTTAACGTCTCCAGCAAAATTTACCCAACAAATAAGCACCACAGCTTATGAATTTCCAGTAGACTTTGGCACATTGCTCTGCTAAAACACAAAAAGGTTTAAGGAACAATCAGTGTATGTTCCCTGCAGCTGCTGAACAAGACCTGCTGTGCAGGTACAGCTTTGGTCTGCAGCAGGTCATGAAGCGATGGTTTCAAGTGAGAAGAATAAACTTCAGTGTAAAGAAACACAAAGCAGAAAAAGGCTCGGCCTGCCCCGAGAATAAAATGAGAAAAAGAAAGGACACAGAGAGGGAAGAGAGCTGGAGTCTGCAGCTGAAACATGGATCTCAGAGAAGAGAGTGGGAGAAAGAGGAAAAGAAAGCTGTGATCTGAAGCTAGTGAGGGAGATCAGGGAGACACACACTGTAGAGGGACCTGGGTTGGCACTAATTTGCTATGCAGAAAAAAAGTGGAAAAGGAGTCAAAGAGCCATGACAGCCCGGTGCAACCTCACTGCCATTTATTCACACGAGAAAGGGCAATTAAAAATTACGATAACAGGTACAAAGAGTAGAAGGGAGGGATTGGATTATTTCACAGTTTGATGAAGAAGAGAAGCTAGGTGTAGAGAAAATACAGTGAGAAACTAGAGATAAATTTAAAATGCAGGAACTGCTCAAGAACGCAGGTGAAAGAAGACTAAAAGACAGAAGCCTGCTGCCCCCTCAGCTATTTTACTATTTACACAAAGCAGCCTTGAATGAGCAAAAAACATCCAAAGGTCTTAAGACACACAGGCTTCTCTCTTTTCAGCTGGATCAGTTAATGTATCAATCCACAGTTCTCGAATTAGGTTCAGCACGTAATTCACAGGCTGCAGTAAGGGAGGTAAGCGGAAGCACTTAGGCTGGTGCTGCTTCCCAGTTCCCCATAACCAGACGCATTCTGTAGAGGACTGTAGGCTGTCCTCTAGACTTGGACAATACAGCTGCAGGCATTTTTGTTTATCTTTTCAAAGTCCCTAAACATCAGGTAACTCCAAAGAGTATCAGAAGAACATCAGAAAAAAAGCAAGTTTTTAACACACGCATCGTGCAACTTCTGAACGTTTGATTTTTACTGAAGTAGCAAGCTCTAGTGTGTATGTTCATATACTTCATACATTTGTGGTTGCAATGCTTGTCAGCACTACTAGATTTATCTTGGCTCTAAGCTAACATATTATTTATGTGGAATGACAGCAAGGCATTGATAATAAATCTTTGTATCATAGCAAGAGAAAGATTTCCAGACACCAAACTTGTGTCACTGAAAGTCCAAGTACAAAGCAGAAGATAAACAATATTTATATGTCCTTCTAGTAGTTTAGTTACTTCTACAGAAATAATTTGGGACAACTACCTTCACTCAGCATAAATAACCCACCAACGGACAGTCTTGCAACTTGTCAGTGCAAGTTTAGCTGCTCATGAACTACATGGAATTTGTTGCAAAAATTAACCTGTTTACAAATACAACATTAACCTGATCGCTTTCTTGCTAAACAGAACACACCCACAGTACTATCTCATCACAAAGAGAACTGAGTTGGAGCTTAATAGTTGATCCTGAGCCATGTTTGGCAGGAAGCATAGCTGACTAGTTAAATTAGCAAAGTGGTCCAGTATTAGTAGCCCTTCACTTTTAACATTGCTGAATCTTATATGTATGTAAGGGGAAAAAAATAAAAGCCAAAAAAGCAAAATTGGTTTGGTTAATGAGAACCTTATTACCTACAAAGATTAAATTAAAAAGATAATTTTATTAGAATAATCTGTTCACATTGGTAGTCATGGTTCATGAGGATGTGTTTGTGAACCACTGCATCCAAGTACATGACTACTTTTACTTAATTGTGCTACACAGTAAAACAAGGTCAGCCACTAGAAGTTATTTACCTCAAGTACTCATAAGTAAACTGTTGCACAGTTACTGTAAATCCAGCATAAATCCATGCTGCCACCAAAAGAATTTTACTATCGAATTAAGTACACTCTTATTTACCATAACCCAGATGCAACACAGTTACTTGTTACTCATAGCTACCACCTTCTTCGACTACTAGGGCTGGACCCAGACAGGTATGATCAATTACACCTTTCCACCAGTTTTCCTTACAGAGCATAATTATACTAGAAAATTAATGTATTTCAGACACCTCAAGTAAAACCACTGCAAACTCAGTAAAACAAAAAAATTAAATAAAACAATTTGTCCTTCCCAGGTACAGCTCTGTCAGAGCTTGGCCTGAAATATAGTGACCTTGAAGAGAGTTGTAGAAACTTCTCAAACTTTTGTGATCTTCACTAAGTAGAGTAAGAGAGGCTGGGGGGTTTTCTTCTTCGTTTTCTTTCTATGTCCTAGAAGACTTTGAAGCCCAGCTAAAGCACTTACATATCAGAGTATCAGGATGCTAGTTGCAAACTAATTCTGATTTTTTGAAAGGAGATGGGAAAATTGGTATGCAGTGGATTAGAGCAGTTCTGCATGAAATTCAGCTACTTTAATGATTATCAAAATCATTAATTTAATTTTTCTTTCATTTATTAATTCCATTTTTCTTTTAAGATCGCTACTAAGGTATCAGTGCAAGTTTTCTAAGACAAGCAATTAATTTCACATCTTAGTAAGACTTTGCATTTACTTTAAATTCTTCAATACTGCACTAACTCAAAGTGAAATGGAAATTCCCGCCCTGATTAAACTAATTAGCTAATGAACACATCCCACGCTGGCTCAGAATAAACTTTTTTTTAATAGCTTCCTCATTAGGCAGTTTGAAGGTCAAAAAATATATGTATAGTGATGACAAAAATGTAAGTCTTTACAAGAGCACATGTTAAATAGTCTAAGTTAGGGGCTTTATGATAATACATGTACCAAGGATTTTGAGGAAGGAAAGAACAAAATCAAAGCTAAATACAATTGTAATTGTTTTCACAATTGTAGTAAAAATATGCAGAACAATAAGAGAAATCAATAGGTTGGCACAAATATGAAAAAATATTTAGAATTTAAAAATGTTTTGATTATCCAGAAGAACTTCAATTTTATTCAATATATCACTTGTTAGATAATATCTCTATTATAACAAAAAGGATTTATCAAATATGCCTCAATGGCATATTGGCAAGACATAAATTCCTTAAATACAGCAGCACTGTAGGTACTTTTCTAGTGAGGCAGAAGAAAAAAATGTCCCAATACCACAAAGCAGAAGGAACAGCCAATGCAAGGATAAAAAAACCCCAAAAATTAACCCTAAATGACTTAGTCTTCTTCTGAAGACTACAGATGTTTCTAAGGGGCTAACACTCAATGTCTGTTAAAGCTCACATTATATAATCCTTATCTGAAGGGCTTCCCTTAATTCCCTTATCTTCTCCCTCCTCCTAGAAGAAGAGAACAGGGAATTACGGGAAATTTGTGACCCAACTTCACCACCTTCCTCTAAAATCCTTGCACCCGCTCCTGTACTTTTCTATGGAGTAGGGCATCAAGAGCAAGAAAGGATCTCCTGGATTGCCCCTGTACTCAGCACTGCACTACTGTTCATCAAATGGCATTTGGAAGATGGAATTTCCTACAAATAAATCCGTAAAAAGGGTTTCAGGCACCATAAACACCTCAAAAGAGCTATAGGTTTTAATTCTGACCTAGAGGGAAAATATTTCCCCAAGTTGGCAAAGTCACAGGCAGACAGCAACTAAAGACAAAATATAAAAACCAATCAAATTTGTATTTGATTGAAATACAGAGTGAAATAATTAAATGACACATTTATGTTTCTTCATTAGTTTGGTCTTCAAAAGTTTTAAAACATATATCCCAGATCCTCAAATTAAATGCCTTTTTTTTTTTCCCCAAGTGCTGAAAATAACTTTTGTGCCTGTGTAACGCACAAGGTTCAAATTATAAATGTTAATAATATTAATCAATATTAACTGTAGAATAAGTCCTTACACGTACTGCAAATCAACAAAATCAAAGAAACTCCACTGCCCCCAAACCAGCACCATCCTGGTGTGAAGTAGCTCAGAATCTGCTAACTGCTCATAGCATCTTCAGTATGAAAACAGACTAAACCCATGGACAAGACATCTTTAAAGAGATACTGAAGAGGCAGAGACACGTCCTCCAATATCCTCAATCCAACAACTGTGGATGTTAGGTGGGTATGAGGGGAGGGAACTGCAGAAACTGGTTAAGTCTAAATATTCTCCTTAAACAGAACAGCACATGCTGCTGACATGACAGAGGTCACTTGCCTAGGCAAACCATCGGTTTGCCCCGGTGGGGTATTTCCTATATTCTTATGCTTTAGTCTAGGCTTGACATGTGTCTAAAAATTTGCAAGCATGGGCAAGTTTTAAAATTTTCTTGGTCATATGCACCTAGTTAGTGCCCATAACCAAGCCCTCACAAATCTTGCCTGACAGTAACATCTTATTGTTAGCAGGCATAAACAGCCTTTGCAAGACTGCTGACATATTTCACAGATCACACTGAGACCACATCTCATTTTTAAAGAAAAATCATTAAGGACATTATATATACAGCTCATGGCTTATAACTCAAAAGATAGCTAGTTCCATTAAATCTCTCACTGTGCACATGTGGCAGGCAGAAAAACACATTAAAAGCATAATGAACACAAAAGTTTAAATAATCATACATCATCTTGAAACAGGCCCCTAAGAAGAGCTTTTATGTGAATTTTGAGGAAGTAGCAATAACTACGAAATGCCTTCCCCATCCTGTTCTTCAGTATAAATACGGGTAGCTCTTTAAAGGAGGCATTTTAATCATACTCGTGTCTGACATGTTACAAAACACTGGCATATCAAGGCACACTTTTAAAACAAATATACAAGTGGAATTCTTAGGAAAGAGAACAAAACATCATTGTGTCCCCTACACGAATCTGTCGTGTCCCACATATGGAATCTTGTGTGCACTCCTGGCTCTCCCCTCTCCTTGTTCTGCAGTCTTAAAGAGACTTAAGAAAGGTGTGAGGTCAGGTGATCAAAGGTAAAGAACAGTTTCATTTCAAAAAGCAGGTTACACAAGTGAAAGATCTTTAGCCTGAAAAAAAACAGTGGAGGGGGGAATTCAATAAAACCACAAGTGGCATGGACAGAATTGCTCCCTGCCTGGTGCAGAGCAGGGACTCTAGAAGTTTCATATTTAATCAGCAGGTGTCAGAACCATTCCTTTTGCTTGTCTCGAGCCTTTGTTTGTTTTTTTTTTTACATTTACTATTATGTATAGTAAACAGAACATCCACTTAAAGGCATACTTGGTGATACGGAAAAGTGTCGATGTGAAAAGCTTCTGTGGGCTCAATAAGCACCTGGAGAAAAGTCAACTGAAAGCTATTAAAGAAAACGAAATAACACACACAGCCCATCATTTAAGGCAAGGACGTTCACAAGCTGCTGCCAACAGCCTGTCAGCATGTAGTGACACTTTCCATTTCTTTGCTCAGAAGGAGGTTGTCAAGAAGGTCTTGTAATTTGGCAGGGTCTCGGATGGTAAGGGCATAAATAAAAAGAAAAGAAGGCCGGCCAAAAAAACTAAGAGGTGCTGGAAGACCAGAAGAGTGCCTGTAGCCAGGTGCATGTTGCCATGGTCGCCCTTTCACAAACACGATGAGTCTGGGGATCCTGCAAATGCCTGCTGCTGAGTTTTCTAACTGAAGTCTCCAGCTGGCCAAGGAGTGAGCAGCAGGCACATGTTGACACACCAGATTATCAGGATTTCTCCTGAATGTCTGTGGAACGCAAAGCTGAAGGAACAAAGTGGAACAGAAATCTCCCAAGCCATTTCCATGAGGTGGTTTGAGGACAACTCCGCTGGATGTTGTGCAACAAGCTCCCTACAGGTAAATCAATCAGGGCAGCTCACATGATCGAGGATAAAAAAAGAAACTTTTGGGGGCAGGACTCATTGGGTACTGTCTTCTTGCAGGAATAGACATGGCCATGGCCAAAGGGCAGCCCTCACCTGGAAGGAACTGGGGAGACGGGGCTGTCAGGGGGAAGATGTGACGGATCATTTCTCATCATGTACTGTCCATGAGGTTTCCAACATCACTCATCCTCTGCCACGTCAGTGGGGCACAGGGTGCAAATTCAGTGGCCATGCAGCAGGGGCATGAGATTATCGAGAATGGCATTAGGGCTAACCAGGCATTTTATCTGACCAGCTCCAGCCATTCTACTCTTATGTGACTTCAGTACTCCATATATACAGCATAAGCCAACTAATCATGGAGTAAAGCAACAACTTACAGGCTCAAAGGAAAAACAGAGATCATCCATCTGTCATATGAGATGAGGATTTGAAAATTTCATTAATTTTCTGAAACTGCTAGCTAAGATATTCAAAGAGTTTCATTACTACAAAGAGCCTTTTTATGCTGTTAATCCAGATTAGTAGTGACTGTTCAATTTAGAGTTTGCCTAAATCTTTAGTTCTACCTGATGCAATAGAACAGCATAATTCTTCTTTCCTTTGAAGCATGGCCCTGCCCTCTGAAAATTCTTCTCTGCTCCTTCCCCTACTTCCTGTTCCAAATTCATGGTTCATTGTGCTTTTACTGCTTTACAGCCCATCCACAGACATTTCAAAAAGGAAAGTACTTCAGAGCTCCTCTACAGATTTTTACGCCTTTATTTGTTTTTAGTGATTTGATCACCTGCTGGCCCAGCCGCAAGGAAAAAAAAAATCATTAATCTTGAAGATCCTCATCATTTTCATAGCTGATAATCAGAGAGAAATCAGCAGCTCTTCTTGGATAAGAAAAATTAAAGTATTTTATCACAAAACACTTTACAATTTTTAGTTGTACAGGCTGCCTTTCATCTGACTTGAGCAGCACAATCTTAGAGAGAACCGTAACTGTAGACAGCCCTTTATCAACCAATTTGCCACTCTAAGGTGGTCTGATCTCAGTCTGAGTCCAGCTGTTCATTTAAACTACCTCCCTCAGCACACAAACATTGGACCCCTCCCAAGAAGGGACATTCTCACGTGTCCAGTAGTATTAACACGGCATTCCTGGCAGCTGAAACAAATTGCACTGAGGTAACCAGGAGCTGCCCACCTGCTGGGCTCTGCTGAGCCACAAAAGCAGCCCAGACCACTCCAAACCGTGCGTTCAAAAAAGTATGTTCTCATACCTCAGGGTACGAGAATACAAGGCAGAAGGCACAAACTCAGCATCACTGACACTCCAGCAAGCAAGGAAACCCTCGGAGAGTTTGATTTTGAGCCTGGTCTCTTGCTTCTGTTGTCTGACAGAAACAGCCACGCAGCTTTACAAAGGAGACAGGCCAACACCCACCGTATTGGGCCTCACATCAGTGGGGCTTCTAGCAGCTGTTAATGTTCTCCTAAAAGCTGTGCCCTGTGGGCTGCACAACAGGATTCTTGGTATTTTTAAATGAACCAACATTTTGCCCTTCTCCAACCAGCCAGAAAAACATTCAGCTGGAAAGTTAAAGTAACTGTCCTTCCTGGAAAAAACAATTCTCGATATTTACTCGATCTACTGTGCAAGCCTGCTTATTATCATGTTCGTCTCATTTCCTCCAAATCACAGAATATTCCAGTAATAATGATTTAAAGGAAGTAAAATTTAAAAATATCCTTGTGGCAAAGAGATATTGAACACTTAACATGAATATTTTGAGATTTATAAATCGGATGAAGCAAAGTAAATGGTGATATTTACACTGCAGCAGCACACTGCCCATTATGCAAGATGTGCTGGAGAGCGGGTGGGGCGAAGAGGAAGTCCTAGGCTCTGTTTTAATTTGGAAACATCTGTCCCTGGGGAAGGGACGAACGTCAATAAGGCATCATCTCACAAGTTTATTTTGTATTTTCCTTTCATAGTTAATGGTACTGCTGATCTAACCATAAGTAGCAATTCCATAAAAATTATACAACTACCTCCACCAAGACTCTTGATACTATTGCTCTTACAGGCAAATTGTGTTTCTGTTGAGAGTATCTGGGGGCACTTGCAAATAGGTAGAACTGGAACGACTGAAGTTCCTTATTTCTAAGAAGAAATAGGAGTGGTGTGTTCTAAGTAAGAGTGAGTGTCCAAATAAGCAGAGATTCTCTCCTCAGCAGCACACCAAATAAAGAACGATCCTTTTAGGGGTACAAAGTACAAACACTGTATTTGATTTCCAGTGAAACCTACTACAGTATCCCCATAGTCTCCAACTCACACCAGTCACAAAGCTGTCACATAGTCTGCAATACCTAGCAGTTGTTAGTCAAGAAGAATGACAGGTCAAGACTGGTGAATTCACAGGGCTCCAAAGGCAACATTTGCAAAGAAAATAGATTATTTAAAAAAACCAAACAACAAAACAAAAACAAACCAACAAAAAACAACCAAAAAACAAAAACCCTCTCAGAATTACTTCCAACACTTGAGGCAAGAAATGCTTTCCCTTCTTTTTTTTTTCTTAAGGAACAAACAAAACCAAAGAGCCTTTTCCTTAGGCAGACTGGAGAGTTTACTCACCAGCTGTAACTTTCTCTCTCCCCCCTGAAACAAATACACCCATGAAACAAACTAACTAGCCCTCCAAACATTTCGTTGTCTACACAAACATGAGTAAGTCAAGAGTAGATAAGGTGTAAAGCTTCACTCGGCCAGTTTTTCTCTTGGCTCTAAATATTGTAACTGATGCCACAAGCACATTCTGGACAGCTGGAGCAGTTCACCACAAATACATTTGGCCAGCTGAATTTGGCAGTTGAAGTAAGTTGAAGGACAACAACAGTAGTTTTGCTTCTTTTAAACAATCTCAAATAGAACATAATATTTCAGTTTGAAGAGACCTCCACCAGTCATCTAGTCCAGCTGCCTGACCACTTCAGGGCTGACCAAAACCCAGAGCATGTTGTTACAGGCATTGTTCAAATGCCTCCAAAACACTGACAGTCTCGGGGCATCAACCACCTCTCTAAGAGGATTGTTCCAGTGTTTGATCATCCTCTCAGTAAAGAAGTGCTTCCTAATGTCCAGTCTAAACTTCCACTGGTGCAGTTTTAACCACTCCCATGCATGCAACCACTGGACCTGAGGGAGAAGAGATCAGCAAGTCTCTCTCCACTTCCCCTCCCCAGAAAGCTGGAGAGAGCAGTAAGGTCACCCCTCAGACTCCTTCTCTCCAAGCTAGACGGACAGAGTCCTCAGCTGCTCTTCACAGGACATTCCTTTAAGCCCTGTCCCCAGCTTTGTTGCCCTCCTCTGGCTGCATCCAAGGATCTCCACATCCTTCTTGAATTCTGGGGCTCAGAACTGCACACAGAACTCAGGGTGAGGCCACAACAATGCTAAATACAGCAGGAGAGCAGGGTATCTACTGTTTCTAAAAATCTTAAGAAATACTAGAAATTTTCACAAATGCATGTGGGGTGTTAGGGGAGTTACTGTGGGTCATCTTTGGGGAAAAATATTAGGAAATAGCCAATTGTTGCATCTATTCTGTCAGAAGTTATCCCTTCTGCTGAATTCCTCTCTTCTCTTTCTCAACAGAAAACAATTATTAAATAAAGTCAAAGAATTAAGCCATACAATGGTGTAAAGGATTTTGTTCTAGATGATTCCTGAAATTACTTATTTCTCAGTGCTGCTACAAGAAGGTAGAAGGAGTAACACAGGTGATGTCACACTTGACACTGGACAGAAATACACGTGTCATTTGCTCCCCAGCAGCCTTCTGGCATCTTCTTCCAAGAACTGTCCAATGCTTTGCCAGAATTTTCCTTTGTCCGGTATAAAAAGTCCTGCTCCATTCAGTAAGGAACCGGATGTCAAACGCCTTCAAAAGTTTTTAAGCTGCATTCTCAAGGTCAAGCTGTCGGAAAACTGTCACGGAGCAGGTGAAGTCATCATGTGAACAGTATGGAGTACTACAGAGCTCAGAGTGACAGCAGTATCAGGTAACTAATGTCATTCACTTCCCCAAGCAATCATTTTTCACTGAAGTTAACCATAATTAAGATCCCAAAAGTGTGCTGCAGATGATATATGGCCGTAGTAACTACACGTAGGATGATTACATGCTCATCTATAATCAGCAAAGACTACAATATAGTCAAAATACACCAACTGCTATTTTTTTCCTTCTCCTTATCACAAGTTTTCCCATGTTTTCTCCTCCTCCCCCAAAGAACACCATTCTCTTGGTTACTTTGCTAAAAAGGAGCTTCTTACCATAATATTTACTCCTTCCACTGGCAACTGCAGTCTCTAAATACTTGTAAGGAGTTATAGCTATCTTAGACAAGCCAGGAAATGTCAAAAGAAAAAACCCAACAAACTACTACAGAGCTAAAGGGATTGATTTATGATGATTACAGCGGAAGAAAAGAAGAATAAATTACTTACAGTGCAGCTATTTCCTAACTAAAGTCTGAAATGCAACAGAGGGAGAGCAACACAATTATTGTCACCAAAAGAACTTCTGGAGATAGATAAACACAAAACAAGACAAACAAGTTGACAAATTGATACATAATGGGAATTCAACAAACAATCGTCCATGCTCCTAGAAGTTATCAATGTTTTAAATTAAAATTCTGGTGCAATTTATGCAGCTATTACTGTCTTTGAAGTAGATACACATTTACATGGAGGGGAATTTGGGATTACATTATCACTCTGAATAGAAGCAAGGTGAAATTAAAAAAATAATGAATATTTATAATAGATAAGGAAAACAATCATACCTATCCTACTCACTAAGCAAAATTCAGTACTTTACCAAACAAAACTCTTAAGAAGTGACTTAGACTTTGGAAGAGCTTGCAACTTTCAAGTGACAATCTTGCTTGGAATTTCTTATAACTCATTCTACAAACAGCTGTAACGTATTTTTTTTACATTAAACAGGATATTACATTTGATAGGAAACCAGTGTGACTTTAGTTGGATTCTCTTTGTTCCAGGGATTTTTTTTAATGAATCACTGACCACATTCAAAAAAGCAGCAGCTGAACACAAGGTTCTCGACAGACTCTCTATCCTGGATGCAGGGTATCAATGGGAGAGTATTATTACCATCACCCTCAGCTACAACAGTCTGAAGTATAAGTCCTGGTTTATTTTTACTAAAATAAGTGGACACACACCCTTGAAAAACAGGCAAGAGTTTGAATACACACTGAACCTAAGCGAGCATAAAAATAATATTTTTGATGGGATGCTTCTGTATGCCTCTAAAAACTGCAGTTAAAATGACCTCCAAAGTTTTTTTTATAACCTTCATAAATGCATGGGATTGCTGCTGACAAACAGCTGAAGTCCCTCCAAGGCACACCAGCGTGCTTACACCAGACACCCAGGAATGCACTCCAAGAACTAGAAAGTGCAGTAAGCTCTTCAAGCTTAGTACTGTACTTTACTCACACAAAAGGCTAGACCAAGGTTTAATATCTATGTTTGCAGAAGCATTGCTTAGTCTTTAAAATAGGTCCTACCAGCAATGTTTATCCCGTTACATCTGCTACAAATCGTGCTTCTAAAAAAAGCCGGCATCTTTTTGTGTGCATGTGTCTGGAAAGAGAGTGGCTATACACACACATAAAAGAAAATTTGCAGCAGACTAAACAGCAGCAGCAGGAAAAAATAACATTCTCCCTACAAGCTCAATTTAGCACTGCTCAAGTACTGGGAGTGAGGTGTATGCTTGTTTTCAGAACAGACAACGCAGCCTCATCTCTCACCTGTGCACGTAACACAGAGTAAGGCACTTCATAAGTGTAGGGGTGACCACAAAACTGATGGGTTTGAGATTAGACCATGGAGATACAGTGACAGCGGGAAACCCTGGAAACTGACACGCTGCTTTACCTCACACGCCCACTAACTAACAGTATTTAAACTCTGTTAGCTGTCAATGAGCAGCACTGTATGATTAGGTCAGATTTGAAATAATTTTTGCAATAATAAAATTAAAAAGGTGTATCTCAGGTAGCATCCAAGAAAAAAGCAGCTCAAGTAAGCGCATATATTTTCATTGCAAAAAACCCAAATCACAGAATCACAGCACAAACTGTTCTGTACTTTATTGCTGTCCGTGTAAAGAGACCCCAATGAAATTTTCAGGGATGCGCTTTAGAACAGGCAAATACATTTTCATTTGCTATTTCCATTCTAACACAAAACTAAGAATCTTTGCATAGATATAGTTTTAAACCTTTGCAAACTACATGAGACAATTCACCAATATTGCTTTTGCATAGTCACATAATTCTAAAGATGAGACTATGCAACAAAACGATGGTGCAGCTATGGCATACCCTCCCCGCTGTGTGGTTTCGTTCCAATTACTGTTACCGTAATAACCTATTCCTGCTATTGTTACCTCACTGCCGTTAATGAGGTCCAGGTACATGCTACTGCCACACCTTCATTTCAATAACCTAAGAAGTTTCATTCCTGCACAGAATGCCCATGCAGTTCCTTCAGTTAACTTCTAAACTTTCAGCAAACAAATACCCCAGATAGACGGGGTATACTCACCCCACATTCCCTACTCAAAATTACCTAAAGAACAAAAGCCAGAGACTAAACACATTATAAGAGTTATTAAAACACTCAAAGACAGTACAAGGAGCTAAAGTTTCAAGCCACCGGTGTGGCCAAACAGCTCACCGTGCCCTTGCTGCAGCTGCTCCGAGCATCCCTGCGGGGCCGCGGGTCCGCCATACGGCGTGAAATCTAAGGCAGGAAGGCTGATTCTCCCGGGCCCGCCCTGAGCAGAGAGGGAACTGAAGTACCAGGTTGCCTCCCGTTACAAGCCACCCAGGCGGAGAGAGGGGACCAGGGCCGCCCGCCCTCCTGCCCCGCCGCGAGGGGAGGAGTGTGGCTGCGAGGGGGTCAGCTCGTCGGGACAACCCCCTGTGCTGCAGGAAATCCTCAAGAGGTGATTTACGGGCAGGGTTCATTCCCATCCCACTGAGCTGACAGTTCAGCTGAAAAGTATTAATCTGGGCCCTGAAAGCTTGTTAAATAACGAACTTTACCCTTAGGCTGAAAAAAAAAAATTAAAAAAGCAGGGGTGGGGGGTAGGAGTGGAGAGGGATGAGGCACTGTTGCACAAGCTTATCAGTGCCCACTTGCTGCAGAACATGCCCTTGCAAGAGCTGTGTATGAAGAACTACTACTATTTATATCTGTAACACTTCCAAGTTGCTGCAAATCTCTAGACAAGTTTAATACGTGAAAATTACCTGCTTAAAAACACAATACCCTTATTTTCTGGCCAGCTTTTCCTCTTATGTTGGAGGAGCCTCAACTTCATTCACACTTTTTAAAGTGTTTTCTAAAGCTAAAGCACTTAAAATAGGAGTGGAGAGAAATAAATGTATTGTGTAAAGAGTTGACCCAAAGGCCTGTATGACCTGCACTTCGGCATCAGTTTAACATGCAGCAGCATGGCATCTTGATGGGAAGTGACAACATCTATTAACTTCTTTGAAGTTAACAGAGTTCAAGCAGATGACTTTATACTGACAACACAATCATATTTTCCTTGAAACAATTATTTGCAGTTTACTTATTTAATCCTTTCATAATAACTTCAGATATTCATCTCAACAGTCACAGAAACAAACGTGCAGTACTCACTCACTCAAACAGTTCCAGCAAAAGCAACAAACTCACAACTAAAGACTTCCAACATGACTAAGTCTGCTTGGATCCAGAATTTTTCCCTACTTACTACTACTCAGCAGTAGTCAGGCACAAAAACGTTTTCCTATTAACGTAATCGCTTAACACATGCTATCCCACTCACTTCCCGGTCTCTTGACCTTTCCTTCCTTTGGTTTGCTGACAGTTCCTCTTTTTCCAGGGAGCACTTGCACTTACACACAACGCACTACAGTGGCAGCTCCCAAAGACTTCGAGGTTTCTTCAAGAAGCAGAGTAACTTTCCACACCATATGCATGGGAACACAAAGCATCACTGAGGAGAGTACCTTCACTATCAGCTGTTCTACCTCAGCAGTTTAAGTATACAAAATATGTGCTGTGCTCCAGTTTGGATTCTTTCTACCCTTCCAGCATAAGCTATTCTGAGGCTTTACAACTCAAATGCCAGTTTCACCCAGTAAATAACTGACTTACAGTCATGGGTTGGAAGGAGTTGAGGTATTTTTACCCTCCACTAAGTTTTGACTTTTTTTTTTTATTAATTTTTATAAGCAGTCTAAGTAGTAAGCGTGGCTAGGTGAATTGATTTTGTGTTCCTCCTTTTAAATACTAAAGTGTGAAAAACACTTTATAGGCTTTTAAGCAATATGATCGCTGATAGCATATTAGCACTCAGAATATTGCAATGGAAGCGTTCAGCTGTAGTTAGCATATTTTAAGAGAGACTACAGATCAGTAAACTTTTCCATGCAGATTGTTGTTTGAAAAGTATGACTTCTGTGTACAATGTATGGTCTACAACAGTTTGAATACCTGAAGTGCAGCTAATGTATACTATCAAAACTTGACTTCCCATGTAGTTACAGTAAAATCTCCCAAACTTTTAATCGGTAAAGCAAACAGCACAGGGGGGGAAAAAATCAGAATATTAGTTTAAATTTCAACCCACACAAGTCCCTCCCTGCCCCATACTGAAATGAATAATGAATGAGCTAGGTCATGATTGCTTTCAATAAGTATGTCAGAAATCTTCAAAACAATGAGATGAGGGTAAGACAGACATCAAAGGTCTTTCTAACAATGCCACATGCTTATACAACCACATGCTATGCATCTTTTTTATGCATCAGCATACCAGGAACTGCATAACCACAAGTACCAAAGTACCAAAGGTACTTGAGTTTTATGTTACGAAACTTCATATGCAAACAAAAATTAACCGAGAATTGTAAGTATTTGTGTCTGGAATCCGAGAATTTAAGCCCAACCTTCATCATGCGTCTGGGCAGAACTAAGATTTTCAGACTGGAGTGTCACCTTACACCTCCCGTCAACTCCGTCACGCAGCAGCAGCTCACCCAAAGCGTCAGAAACTCCAAGAGACTTTTCGACGAATGGAAAGTCTAGGGTTTTGTTGTCATCGTCCCCCCACGCCTCCCTCGCCGCTTCGTTCCTGCGCCCAGCTGCTCCCCTGAGCGTTTCTCAGCCCGCCCTCCCTCCGCGCTCCCCAGAGCAGGACCCCGCTCGGAGGCGCCTGCGGGGCGCGCCCCAGCTGCCAGGGCCGNGGGCCGCTGCCCCGTCCCAGCGCCGCTGCCAGCGGCGGAGCCGGGGCCGGGATCGCTCCCCGCCGGGCAGTCCCCG
Organism: Mohoua ochrocephala; assembly: GCA_013398855.1. Taxonomy (NCBI): domain Eukaryota; kingdom Metazoa; phylum Chordata; class Aves; order Passeriformes; family Acanthizidae; genus Mohoua; species Mohoua ochrocephala. The sequence continues at coordinate 62,072 of VZTA01008480.1, read as the reverse complement.
CTCCACGGCAGGAGCGCAGCCCGTGGGCTGCCTCTGCTCATCAGGTGTTTCGCATCTCTCTGTAAATGCAGTCATTCCCCGTGCAGCCCGCCCTCCAGCAAACCTGAAAACTCAGACACTTTAAAAAAAATTCCTTCCCCCACTTTTAAGGAACCCCCCCCCACTTCAAAAGGCTTCTCCCACATCTTTTCCGTGGTGGAATTCCCAAGACGTCCGTTCAAAGGGACTTGCAGCCACATGCCCAGAGGAGCGAGCTGGCATCTACAGCGGGGGCATGGGCTTACCTTTGCCTCCCCCGCGTCGGGCTCCTCCTCGTAGTAGCCCTGGCCGGACTCGTAGGCGGCGGCAGCGGCCGGCTGCCGGGGTCCCAGGAGCACGGCGCTGGCAGCTAGGCAGCAGCTCAGGGAGAGCACCTCCAGCAAGTGCATGGCGCAGGGATAGCAGAGCGGGCGCGGAGCGGGGCCGCGGGGCAGTCGGGGGAATGCAGCCGAAATTATGAGGCTCCTTCTTTTCCTCTCCCCCCCTTCTTTCGCTGTCCTCTCCCCCCTCCCTCCCCTCGCAATATCCAAGGCAGTAAAATCCGTGGGATGGAGAAGATGCGGTAGCAGCAGCTCCTATGCGCCTGCAGGGGAGTTCCCAACTTTCCCAGACGCTTTGCAAATTCTCACCAAAGTTATCCAGAGTTTGCCAGGTAAAAAACCCACCAGGAAACCGGACATCCGAGGCTGCGCTCACTCAGGAGCAGGGGAGGTGGAAAGCGCAGAGAGGAGAAGGAGGAGGGAAGGGAAGGA
>VZTA01008480.1:0-60904 GCA_013398855.1 Mohoua ochrocephala | reverse complement strand
GAGCGAGTGCCCCGCACCGCGGGCAAGAGGCCGCCCGGGGCGCGCCGCGGCTCTGCCGGGAAGGGGCGGCGAGCGCGCCCGGTCCCGCAGAGCTGGGCTCGTCCGGCCCCGAGCTTCGGCTCCGCGAAGATGAAACCCGCCGTAGGTTCCAGCCCCGAGGAAAAAGCAAAGTGCTCGGCTCGTTTCATTTGGCTCGGAAGCCAAGGGGTGAAGTTCGGTAAAACTCACACAGAGGAATCGTGCAAGAAAATTTTTGTGAATCCTAATCAGTTACTTGTTGAGCAGCGTTGGCAGCTTCACTTAAGACAGTACGCAGTTATTTTTGGCTGGAGAAAAAAAATATTTTGCCATGTTAGAAACAGTAATCCAAAGAGCACCATAATTATTTGTAGCCTTCCTATCAATGACATCTTGAAGCCGTCTTCGAAGAGAAGTAACAGCCCATTCAGAGCCCTAAGTAAAACTAAGCACAGATCCTGTGTTCCAGTTACACTGTGATTAAAAGTTTTTTTAAAATGTGCATTGCTATCAAAGTAACACAGTACAGCCTGCTCAAATCTCAGCTATGCAAAAGGAAAATGTTATATTCCCTATGCTCTTATTTTTTTCTTGATTACTGAACCTTGTGTAAATATTTTTAAAGCTTTTAATTTGTCTTCTGCATCACTTGTGTACATCTTTTGGTAATTAGACTGTATGGGAACCAACCGTGGGGGGCAGTCAGATCCCTGACTGCCTTGACTGGATGCTGGCAGTCTGCTCATGTTACGCTGCTCTTATTCTTTGGGAATCCCATTATGTTACTGTTCTGGGAGTTATACATAAAGGTGCCTCTAGCAGGCTCTCAGGTATCTCAGTTTGGTTTTTTTAAATTTATTTTTTATCATTTCGAAGATGGTATTTCATCATGCTGCTACACAAATAAATATTTTGATTCTAGAAAGTAATCACTTCATTTGCAATCAGAATGAAATCTAAAGTTTAAATAGAGCTGTATTTTAAGAGGTTGTATAGTCATTAGAAAATTATTGAAGAACTAATTTTTTTAATACCTTCACAACGGAGTAAAGCAATGAAATAAAGACAGGGGTAGAGGTTAAGCAGAACAGCCATGAAGATACAAAATAGCATACATAAATTAAAAAGCCCATTGTTCTTCACTGGACCCTTATAGCGCTTCAGATCAAAGCATAGGATTAAAGCCTAAAGAGAGCATAGTCCAGGATGCAAAATCCATCTAAATAGAAATACAGCATTACCCATTTGAGTTCAAACATATTAAAATCTCTCAAAACAGACTGATATAGAAAGGAACTTCTTTTGCAGCCCTTTATTAAAACCTGCCTGAAAAATCATGCACAGATAATATAATTTCAATAAGCGAGTGCCATGCAAGGAGAAGCCGCGTAACTAAATCACAAAACGGGATGAAACATACCGCTCCCGCTGTGCCATCATAATATCAGCTGGCTTCATTATTTATTTCCCCAGTTCTCCAGCACTTTTCATTCTTCCCCCCACAACTCCTAAAACATCCATCACGGGATCAAAGGCTTTTATGTAATAGAGCATTTCCACCAACTGCCCTATATAGCAAGTTTGAAGTGTCATAATTGAAAGCTAGTAACCATGGTCGTAGTGGCTCAAGTCTCAGTCTAATCAGAAAGTTTTAAAAAGAAAGTGGTTAAAATCTATGATACTTTATATGTTTTGTGTACAAACATAAATATTCCATTGGCTCTGGGACACTAAGGTTTTCCTCAATGCAGACTATTCTCTCCATCCCATAAAAGATGGCTAATTTAAAGGTTTACAAATTAAAATATATTTTGTCCTTTCTCCACCACCTAATGGTTAATGTTTCTCCTCTTGTCTTCAAATTAAGTAGAAATCAGCCTACGGGACAATTAATTTAAAGTTCTACGTGACACTGTATGCGCTAACAGAGAGCTGACCTTATAAACACAAATGACTAAAGAGATATCCTAATAGTGTAAAGACACAGGCCTGGGTCTTAGTGTCCTATATGCTTCAATGACAACAATAGCTACTGTTGAAAAAGAAAGAATTTTTTTTTTATGTCAGAAGATTCCATCAAATGAATCCTTTGGATATTGTTTTAAGAATGAGTTTTAAAAATCCAGGCCCCAATCCCTTGTTCAAGTTGATGTAACACACATCTGCCAAGCACACTCCTCTCCCGTATCTAGACATACCTAAAGCGTTCCTTTCATATATGTTCTGCTTCTGAAACACGGATGCGTTTCAGTGCCTGTTTCCTATCCTTTCATTAGCAGTATGAAAACTCACTACAAGACACGTGAGCTGAGACTGGGAAATAGAAGAGAGTTAAGAGCAGCAAGAAAAATCAGTAGCATGCTTTCGTAATGAGGTCTACTTGCTTAATGTAGGATTAAATGCTAACAAATGTTTTCTTTTCACAGAATGTAATTTCTCTTCTCTCAATATTTAAATTATTGTGTTTGGTTCAAAGCAATCTCCTTTTCATTCTCCTATTAAACAGACAGAGGCATACCCAAGAGTTAAAATCAGACACCATAGTTTGTTTTTGTTTTAAAACACATAGTCTTACTGGTAACTTTCAGTGAAATTTATGTTTAATGTAAATCTCAAAGGTAGAAAACTTGGCTCCCTGTGTGCAGCAACTCAAAAAACTGTGGAAGTGCCACTCCGGAGTCATCTCAAAAGATGAAGGCACTAAGTAAGCTTCCTTATTTCCTTTACAGATAGGACTCCACCATACCTCCTCTCATGCTTAAAAAAAGTAAATTGGGTATTGATCAATGTCTAAAATATCAGTGTCTGGTGTAGATACCACGAATTAGCTGTAAATGTTTAGGGAAAAAAGAAAAAAAAAAAAAGAAAAGGTAATTCAGATTCAGTGCCAAACTGAACAGAACAACTACTCACTGATGTATTTTCTGCCATTGAATCGTTCAATCCAAAGTTTTATTACACATTTCTTATCATATTGCTTATCTATTTAGAGTAACCATCTTTACAGAAGACTTAGCTACTGAAGAAGGGGGTACAGTGGATTTGAGGCAGTAGTCCACTTCTCTAAATTTCTTGTTTGTGTAAAACATAATTTAATGGAAATATTTAGGAGTACTGCCAGTTTTACTGATTATGAGAGTAGTGTCCTTCCTCACTCATCAAAAGCACATTTAAAAACCTGTCTTTTTCTTGGTACTGGCCCTCATTTAGTATTTCCTTTTATAATCCTAGAAAAAGATCTAAACATGGTGGCTTGGAGATCATCAATAGCTATTGAAATGTTTTCCTTGGCTTTGATCAGGCATCCTCACTGTAAAACTTAACCCATGGGAAACTGTTCTACACCAAACTTCCAGCTAGGACTCCTGAAATGTAGTTTTATTCATTCATTTGCATTATTGCCAGGACAAATAACTTCAGTTCAATGAGAAAGACCTCATTGCTGCAAAATCATTTTCTGCAATGCTTGACCTAGCAGCCTGCACTTTTCTATCCAGAAATTTCTCTTTTGTTTAGTATAAAAGTTGGTCCCTTTTGAAAATTAATTAACAAGACAAGAATCCTTAGAATTCAGCTTTTTGACACCAGTTGATATTCAAGGATTACAGGATTATTGAGATTTCTTTGTTCTCAGGGATTCCCTTTTTAAACTGTTAAAATCAAAACCATTGACATCTAACATTAGGATTTCTCTGTGCTACAGACTAAATTACTGCAATAGTGTAAAACCCTTCCAACCTTTGCTATAATAAGGGGTTAGTATGGTGCAAAAATGGACAGCATCTCAAGAAAAGTGTTTGAATTACCCAAAGTAAATTACATATCTCTAAAGTTGTCCTAAACTTAGAATGGAGAAAGCCCTAGCACGCATTTTATTCAGCTGACTTATGTTAGGATTCTTTTCTTTACCGTAGTTTTTCTTCCCTCTTGTGATGCAAGGTCTCACACAACAACAGGTATGCATAGTTATCATGTTAATTTAACATCCTCTAAACTGATGATGTTCATTGTTATAGCCTCTGACTATAAACAATAAAATGATTGATTGCAAATTTATGCTGCCTCTTAACTGAAAGCTGTGCACAGTCTAAACTGTGTATAGCTGAAGCCATGTCACTAAATAAACAATTTTAGATTCAACAAAAAATATTAGGAGCTAACGGCACATGACCACTAAACATACAAGCACTTACCATGGTGACAAACTATGAGATAGCATATTCAAAATCTTTTTTTTTTTCCAGTTATTCTTACAAAATTTGGTGATATAACAGGGAAAAACAGTCCCAAATCAATTCAAGAGACATTTCTATATAATTGCTAAAACAATGGCAGAAATAATTATTTCTTTAAAGAGATGCAGTTTCCCCTAACTTTGCTCCTGCATACCTCTTATATATCTGCTGCATTCCTTCTCTTCAGTGCTTCAAACTTTCTGTTCAATATTTTTCCTATTCTGGAAATTAGGAGTAAGCTAAACCCTACAAATATAAAATGCTGAACTATCAAAAACCTTTTAAAAATGGTCAAACAGTATTGAGACCAATTCACTTCCAAACCCAGAATAGTGTAAATGCATTATTGTAATGATCCTCATTTTTCCTTAATAGGTTTTCTTTACCAAAGGAAATTCTTTTCTCCTACTTAAAATGGCCTTTTACATATTTGAACACTTACCCTTCCTTACTTAATCTTCTTGCTTTAAGCTAAATAAGATCAGTGCTTTCAAAGTCTTTATAAATTCTTGTTTTCCAAAGTTACACTTACAACTGTTTTTTCAATAACATTTATTCAGGGGTTCATTGAAAGATGATGCTCAACACTGAAAAAGGGTACTTCAAAACTGACCTGTGTTGTGCAGAACAAAATACCCCAACCCATTCTTCTGCATGCACATCCCCACGTGGTATTTGCTTTTTAGGCGGTTTAAGTTTGCAATAGGATGTAATTCTTGTATATTTTTGAGGATTTTCTGTCCAGCCAGATGTTCCCTTTCCTGTAGTTGTAGATCTGACTCTTCCAACATAAGTGGAACACTCGCATTTCCCAAGAGAAAGGTGTCCACTATCTGCTATTTTTTTCTAGTCATTTTTTTCACTTTATGAAAGTTATTTCCAATTTTAAGTCTATCTGTCTTTGCTGTCCTTGCTCCCTAGGTCTCCTCTGTACATACAACAAAGTAGAGGTGTATTGCACCTGTGCTGCCCTTGCTTACTTGTGGTCAGAATGGTGGTGTTACTGACCTATTGCAAAGTTTAGTTTAAGGTTGAAAATTCCCTCCTGACTTGCTGATCCAGACTGCAGGGTTTGCTTCAGCCCATCTTGCTGATTCAGAATCCAAAAATGCCAAAATATGGGGACATTTAGGTCTGAGATTCTTCCTTAGGTCAAACTTCATTTTTCACATAGTTGAAAATAGTTGGAGATAAATTTAAAAATGATAAAAGAGAGATTTTTGGTTTGGGTTGAGTCCTGGTTTGGTTTTGTTGGTTTGTTGGTTTGGTTTTTTTTTTTCTTCCTTGATACACCAGGTGGTGAACCTCTGGAATTTGTTGTTACGAGAGGTTTAAACTGTGAGGTTTAAAAATGGATCAGACATAGTTCTGGGGATCAGGACCATAAAATGATTTTTTAAATAAAAGAGAGTTGGAGGGGTGAATGGTAGGAGTAGTCCAATGTTGGATACTTTATTCAATGAATACAGATGCTGGAAAAGCATGAAGGAAATGGACTGCAGTAGCAGACACTCAGTGTGCTCTCCCTAAATAGCATATCCAATTGCAACTGTTGGAGACAAAAAAAATAGATAAACAGTCTAGACAGATGGTTTGTCTGAGCCAATAAGACATATCTTATATTTTGAGGGAAACTGAATCAATTTCTCATTGATTCAGGTCCAAACCACAGAGTAAATTTGTTCTTGTCTTATAGTCTTATGTTCAGATCACTATACTTAGTCATAACAAAAATACTTATTTTTACACATCATTATTTCACCAAAAGTCAGTCCAACAGATATGGTTGAAAGGAAGTACACAGGAAATCAAATCTGTAAAATAGTCTTTATAATTTTCAATTAAATGAATAAAGAGTGCTATTGCCATCCCCATTGAAACAGGATTTAATCATTCCGTCAGATAAAGAAAAAACCTAAACCAAACCCCATGTGTCAGCTTTTTGGATACGTCTCACAGAAAAACAGTAAAGCAGCAGTTTCAGATATTTTATCTCCTTTGTTGTTTTTTGTTTTTGTTTTTTTTTTTGAATAACAAATAAGACAAAGCAAAACAAGAAACATGCACACCAACTTTCAGTCAGGAAGTTACCATTACTAACCGTTTGAATTTGCAGCATGCTTAACTTGGTTACTAAGAAGGTTTTGTTCTCTGCTAAACAATTGCTTAATAAAACCCATATCATGTTCCCTTCAAAAAGTTGTATGTTTTGTGCTGAATCAAGAGTGTTATTGTTACTATCAGACCTCAGAATACATCCTGGACACAGACCTAGAAGGATGAGGAACCACCATCTCTAAGAATTCAAAATTCAATCCCTAACTTTTCACTTTTCATTTGCTGCTAACAAACAAACAAACAAACAAAACCAAACAAAAAACCAGCCAATCAACCAAACAAAAAGCAATGATAACAAATTAAAGAACAAAGGTACACTGATATGGAGATTGCATCAGAGGCCACAAATAATTCCTTCCTTCACTGCGTGGCCAGAAAATTTCATTTTCCTACACACTCAACACTGGGTGGCAGAAGTCCTAGTTCCCTGTGATATAGTGAAAGCCATGCTAATTTCCCCCATTATCATTAATGAATTTATGTAATAAGAGACATGCTTAGACCAGCTCTTGACTGCTTCTTATTTTCAGCACAATCAGTCTCTGACCAGTGTCTCGATGTTCAGCACCTCGGGCTAAAGTAGGCAACTGATGCGTGCAACATGGTGCCCTGGGCAAAGCCGGCTGCAGTAGAGCACATCCATCGTCCTTCTGGCTGCTTTTCTCTTTCTAACTTGAATTTAAGCAGCTACTACTGACCTAAAAAGCAGGTAGCATGCTGGGCCTAATCTATTTTTTGAATTCCTATCCCATCATGAACCTACAGCTATACTCCACAGGGACACTTCAACTAATCTGTCCCAGCATAAAATTCTTAAGTGCAAAGGGTAGATCAACAGACCATTTTCAGGAGCAGGTTCCAGCTGTGGAACTCAACCTAATCTTCTCTATTGATAATGAATATAAGCCTGAGTGTATTCAAAACTAAAACTAACCCCAGCTTCTTAGTAAGACTCCCTGCAGTGATGGCATCTTCCCAGGGTAACCAGCTGACCCGGAGAGAGAAGGAGGAGTAGAAAGACAAGCAAGTAAATTAAAAAAACCTAAAAATTGCAAATATTTTATTTTTAAGAAAAAGATAGGTTCTAAACTGTGGATTATTACTTAAAATAATTTTCGGAGATGCACAGATGTTACCTTTGCTTACTTTTTCTGTCTTACACTTCTGAGTGGTCAAAAGTTACCTTTTATATAACTGTATGGCCACTCAGATATCTCACTTAAGCAGGATAGAGAAAAGTCCGAGTCATCTTTCCATCTTATTTTTCTGTTCCCTTGAGATGCGACCAGTCTGGAGCACCCCCTGTACTATGGAAGGACTGTGGGATGAGGGAACATGCCGGTGTGGTACTGGGTTCAGGGTTGCTCCAGCTGAGGAGGTGCAGGGGAGGTCGGACTGTCAGACGACCTGATGTTAACTTTAATCTGTTTTATGGACTAGTGTACAGTCAAGGACAACCTCTCCAAGCCCATGAGCTCAGATACATGAAAAGAGAAGAAACAAGAGAGACAGGATTTTTTTTCTGGGGCCTGGCCGTATCAGGTAAGTTACCTGGTGAAGCTCAGTGAACCCTAACTACATGGTGCTGCTGCTGAGACTACAAAGACAGCCACAACAGAGATGAGACAAGTTATGCTATAGTTTTAAAAGCATTTTTCTGCTTCCAAGGCATTGCAGATAGCAGATGGCTTCACCACACTGTTTTTGCTCTTGGGTTACTCCTAGTAAGTTTCTAGTACATTTTAATGAAAATAGGTGTTTATTAGTGAATCTCTGGAGTTCTAGTATTCTAGTTGGTAAAACTACATAAAAATCAAAACAATCCAAAGGAATATTTGTTTCCACACAATTCTGAAGCTATTCACCCAACAGGCTAATGTTTATAGCCCACAGTTTTGCACTGAAATCTTTAAGGCAACCGAAGGGAATAAGAAGCCATAATTTATTGTAATAATATCTTTTTACATTGTAATAGCCTTCTTTCAAATCACATCTGATTTTCTAAGTCCTTATTCCTTTTCTTGCCCTTATCCACGTACGTTGATCATCTATGCCAAAAGGGGTAAGACTCAGATGAGAAAGATGTATTCGTGTAGTGATATTCACAGCAAGGCTGTTAATATTCATAGGAGATCTTGAAAAGTCATTTGATTTTAAAAACTATGCGAGAAAAGTGTATTCCCTTTTTTTTTAAACAGAACTTCAAAGTCCAGATATACAGTAGTTTCAAAGGATTATCTGCACATTGTGTGAGCTATTGTTTAGTTAAACTGTGTAACAGATCCCTTGTTAAATAATAATGCTGAGTGCCAGTAGGAATAAAACAACTTTTTGAGTTCAATCTACTCTCAGTCAAGGTCAAAAAGAGCTGGGATCAAACTCAGTGAGTTTTCAAAAGCTTACACTAAATATACAATATCAAAGTTCATAATTAAGAAGACTCATTTCATCAGTCAGCTTCATGTTTGCACAGCAGTGGGAGTAATTATAACACAACTCGTTTTTTCAGGTTGGCTTGAACACTTGACCTTATAAGCAAACTCCTTTTTTTCCCCTTCCTAAGATGCAAAGCCAAACCATTTGGTTTTAACAAAACAGAGCTGTCAGTTTGACATTTCAAAGCATGTTTAAATGCTTTCTTTCATTAAAAAGATAGTTTATCTTTAAAAGAGACATTTACAGGCTATTTCTACTAATTTTTACCATGCAAAGATTAAAAGAAAAAAGTTTCTGCTTTCTTGACTTTTTCTTAAGGTCATCAGTTGAACTGTTTTTGTTCTAGCATTTAGAATGCATAGGAATCTTCAAATCCATGCGAATGCCAGGATGCCTCAAGGGCATTGTTGCCTTGATATTCCTCTTGCATCATGCCAACATTTACTGACCAAAGAATGTGAAATCCAAACGGAGAACTACAATTGTTTTCAACAGTAGTCATGTGTGGGCAGATATTCATCAAAACTAGCTGTACACAGGAAGAGTGAAACAAATAGGAGAGGATCTCATCTCCCTTCTGTCATCCCAGAATTAAGGCTCTAGTCTAAAGCCAAGTGTCTGACAGCCCATTACAGTCAATGAAAAACAAAACAGGCTCCTTCCAAAGAGGAAGTAGTTTTCCATTTCTTTGGCACTTTCTTCAGGATATGTGCTAAAATATGTTTTCTCTCAGTTAGTGACAGAAGGAGACTATATGCTAACTTTGAGATCCCTAAAGTTACAGAAGAGAAGCCTCATGTTGAGAATCTACATTAGAATATCTGTTCCTGGGGAGACCCAATACCATAATGGGATGCCCAATAAATATAGGTGGAAAGAAGGACGGGAACTTAGTCTCCAACATGGCCATTTGATTATCAAAATGGAGCAAACATTATAGTGAATTAATTGCTAAAAATAAGAGGAGTATTTGATTGTTGACTGATAATGCTTTCATATTAAAATTGGTGTGTCACTCATCTCTTTAGCTCTCTTTGAACAAAAATTGAAAGGTGTGACAAAAGGTGATTAGACACATCAGTAGGTTGTACTGGAGAATTTTCAAATGAGTGAATGAAAAAAATTCACATTGCAATTGATTAAGTCAGTCTAAAAAGTTGTTAGGTCCTTAATGCTCTCATCTTGCTCATGGAGTGATTTCTATTAAAGTACTTTGATTTCTATCTGAGACGTCTGGACTGTCAAAATCAAGCCATATAGAAACAGGATATTGCTAGATGATCTGACATTCTGCTTGAATTTTGGGATGCAGTCATCTGTTGGGAAATATGCCATAAAAAAAGCTATGTGGTCTACAAAGTGTGAAAGTAGACTACAGATAAAATGAAGGAAATTGCATTTGAGACATAGCAGGCGTGGAAAAAGCTTAAAAAGTTGAGGTAGAGCAAAAAACAGATTAAGAAGGTTCTAGGTCAGAAAAGAAAAAAACTCTACATTTCATCAGATCAGTATGAAGTCTTTTTAAAGTAGACCTAACCAGAGTAATAAGTTCGCTGACTCAAAAGCTTCTCATTTAATACCCCTAGGCCCAGAAAAACCTGACATCTCGCCCTCCACATTTTCTTCCTGCCAATCTTGTAAACTCTGGAAACTAAAACCCAATTTGTCTCTTTCTAGTTAAAGAACCTCTCTTATAAAAGTCTATGTTGTGAGACAAACTTGCTAACAATTTTGGTGATCTGATTAATCTGTTATACATAGGTGGAAACTGACCCATTCGTGGCTCCTTCGGTATTTCAGCAGTAATGCATTCAAAGTACTCTGGTTAGAAAAGTGAAGAGACACTGCTCAACAATTAAAGGTTACAATTTTATCAAGGAGAAACAATATTTATAGATTCAATGTTTTTTGCCATTACAGAGAGCCCACCATTTTTCTTCCCTTTTTTCATTGCACTGCAAATACAGGTTTTTACAACATGTATTATTGATAATCATAACTTTATGAGGATTCTGTATGATAGTAAGGATGTTGATTTTTGGTTGTTTGTTTGGGTTTTTTGTTTGTTTGTTTTGGTTTGTTGTTGGTGGTTTTTTTTTTTTGTAGTGAACTAGGAGAGATTTCTATAAAACTGTTATGTTTTTATAGAGTATGCTGATTCCCAGAATTGCTATGTGTGTCATACAATATATACAAAACATATTAACCCTACCATGTAAAAAAGTGGGCAGGTATTTTAAAGGTCCGATTTTATTGTAGATAAAAAAAAGCCATTTACAAAATCTCACACAAAGTCTCTTAGATTTTATCATGAATGACTAACGTACCTAATATTAAGCATTAAAATCCAACATCGCTTCATTTCCTCTCTTCCAGACTAGATTTAGAATTCTGCTCCCAACACAAATGAGAAAGGTTAAAAAAACCCCCAAAACTGAAAAAAAACCCAACCCTACTTGAGGAGGGGAGAAACATGAAGCATGTTACCTACAATTATGAAATCTTCTGAATTAGATATAGATACCTGAGACAAAGTGCACGCCTATGTCTATCTCATTGCAAAGGAACTCCTCTGATTCAAACCATAGATCTGATCATAAGAGATTCTCGTCCTGTTATGCAGGACTGATTAGATGTCCAGATCAGGTTTTTGAAGACTATCGTGGAATGGTGTTTTCAACAAGAGTCTCAGGTTTTCACAAACTAGGGGAGAAGCACACAGAGTTCCTTTACTCGTGTATCCCTGTGGTAGTCCCTACACTCTACATGTATTATGAGATGGCTTTTTTAGCAAACCAGATGTGAAAATTCCCCACAAATTCTGTTGGAATCATGTTTATGGTTATAACTTAAACAGCATTTTTTTTCCCTTTGTGCATGTCACAAGAATTAAATAAATATAAACAAGACAACTGTGTTCCAAGTATTCAGTTATTCTCTTACTTATAGCTAAATATCAATCATTCTATATAAGTGGTCTGATTTTCAAAAGTATGATGTTTTATGGACTACTAAATTTAGTTTATCTGAATGCAACACTTGGTGTCTCTAATATTTGAGACTCAGAAAATTGTGCCCAATACTTCTACAGGCATTCTCATTGCAAATGGTAAATGCCTACCTAGGAATGAGGAAATTCCATACTTATTCAGTCTAAGCTTCTTGTGCAATAAATCCAAACTGCTCACCTGAATTAATAGCAGACTAGAACCAAGGTACGATTTCCACATGAGAGATCTGTTCTTCAGAAGCACTGCACATTTTATCTCTTATACAGAGTGCTGATTGTCTTTTACAAAATTATGAACAAATAATTCCACTGCAATTTTTTCTCCTGAATCCAGCTGGTCTGCCACATAGTATTTTTTTTTTAAATGGTACCACGTATGTAGCCTCCAGCATTACGTAATTAAGAATAAAGTAGCACATAAACTTTCTCTTTTATTAACTACAGAGGCTTCTGCTTGACTTTTATTAAAACAAGGAAGAGGTAGCTGTCTTTACCTTTTTTGCCACCTATTGGAGGTAACAATTCTACCAAGTTGCAAAAATTATAGTTACATTATGACATTCATTATGTATTCTTACTTCAAAGAAGAAAAAATTGCGTGAAGTAACATATCCTATTAATCACAGAGATTTGAATCCATCTAATCTTTTTCTATGATTTTGGCTAGACATCTATTATAATGTCAAATACTATTAGTGAAGCTTTAGCTACTCAATACGTACAACACAACTTCTTGCATGAGAATTGACACAACAGAGCTATAAGACAATAAAAGGGCAGCAGGGCCTGTGGCCTCTGCTCTCCAATTCCGTAATGTGAAGAAAAAGCGAATTCACTAGGAGCTGTCAACTCTAAAACATCTCAGTTCAACATGATTTCACCAAAGATCAAATGGAAAAGGCTAATCTTGTTTTCTAGACACTTAAATCCCATTTTCCCAGGCAGATTTACCCCAGGTTCATCCAAATGTGTCTTAAGCAGAATATCTTATTCTGAAGTGTCTTTTTTTTTTCTAATACAACAGGCACAATAGCACTGAATACATCAGTGTCACAGTTATTGTTTCCAAAGATCAGGCAGAAGGCCACAAGACATCTATGGAAAGTAGAAAGCATGTCGCTAACACTCCTACAGTACATTTATATTTTATTAAAATATTTATTTATACTTGCATATCAGAAATTTTCAGCTTGATAGCTTCCCTTACTTGTAATCATCCTATATTGGTAGAAAGCAACACAAACCTTTTGCAGTTTTTTCTGAGGTCTTTAAGTTCTTTTTGCTTTTGTTTAAATAACAGATTGACAGGAATGCACTTTACTAATACTTGGTGTTTAGTACATGAAAGATATCCTGCTGCTCAGTCACATGCATGCTACCATAATAGTTAAAAAGAGATGAATAAACCATGTAGCCAAGATGGTGCTTGAGATTGGTTACCTGCAGAAAAACTGTAAAGATCCTGCAAATATGGGATTTAAATAGCTATTTTCCCCTTTTGGCATCCAATATTTAATTCTGAAAGAATTGCTTTGTCCTGCTCTAAAGATTTGTGGTCTCCATTTCCATGATTTTTCCCATTTCCCTTCAGTAAGATTTTATTTTCAATTCAAAGACCAAAGTGTTAAAATGAAGTAAGACCTATGTCATAGCTCAGTAGCAGAAAATTTACCAAGTATTTACCAGTGACTCTGACTCAAGTCACAGTGTTTATGAGTTACACTTTGGATATAATTTAGAGCCCTCTGTTCATTATTTGCCTTGGGGATAGGGATGAAGAGGAAGGTGATATTCCAATGCTAATAAAATCCAAAATTTACTAAAAATCAGTAACAAAATTTTCCTCTATCCTCAGCGAGAAAGTTACATGCCTAGTGTTTTGCTTTTTAGGCAGAACAGCACATGATGAAGAAATCTAGAGACATTTTGGTTTTACAAATGTGTTGGTCTTGGCAAAATTGATAGCAACACAGCACCGGTGTTTTGTGTTGCAAAACCAATCTCTGATTCTCCATCAAGTTCAGTCCTGTATTAAAGGCAAGGGAAGTGTTCTTTTTCCAACTTGGCATTCTCAGCAACATATCTTTCTATTTCTTCATTCTGTAGGAATGAAAATGTAATTTAAGGACAAGATGAGGCTTACACTAAGCTGATTCTGTCAGTATGAAGTGCTTTATTTTCCTTTTAAAAATTAGTACTTATTTTGAATAGAAGAAAACAAGCCAAGAACCTTGAAAATTTGTACTATTTTAAACAACAGCTCCCCCAGAAATACTTCTTTTTAAACTGTGGAAACTTACAGGTGTGTACACTCAGAAGTGGAGGGCAAGGCTTAACTGGTTATTTTCCCCCGGTTAAAAAAGGACTTTTTTTCTATATTTTCCCTCCTCTAATCACAACCGACGGAGCAGGGAAATCCTCATATACCACTGTATTCCTCTGGAAATATTTATACCTAGGTGTGAAAACAAAACAAGAAAACCATCAAAATATTCCTCCTCCCTTAAATAAAACATGTAAATTAATATTTTGCAACTTCAAAGAAGAGGAATAGTAAAAACAAATGCTATACCATATGGGAAATTTGCTAAAACTCCAGGATTTTTCTCTTCAGATACCTAGCATTAGATTTTTTTTTCTGTTAAAAGAAATGTAATTATTCTTTTTTGAACTTCATATGAATAAAAATTTGTAGAAGTGATTTAGCAGGGTTTATGAAGCCATAAAAAGTCCATCAGAAGCAGGGAGTTCTTGCCAGCCTCTGTAAAACTCCAACAATACTGTTAAAGATGACTACTGGGAACCCACAGCAAACCACCATAGAGCATGAGCCAAAAACCAAAACCACATATAACTAAGTTTCTTTGCCTTGGCATCACATAAAATGTAATAAGTACAAATTGAGAAAGATGGGAGTCTATTATTTTCGGGGTTAATGGACAGTGTACTACCTCAGCCCATAAACTGAAGGTACAGGAGTTTATAAGATTGAACATTTAGTTTTAAGATTGCATATTAAGTCATTCTAATGACATTGCTTTGACCAGGCAGAGAAAAATTGTGAAATGTATAATTTAGTGTTGCAAAGAAAATGCAATCCTAGCCAAGGACTTTTTTGTGTGACTCTGAAATTGAATTATTTGAAAGGAATTTGCATTTGGGACAAAAACCCCCAACTTTCTGGCTGTGAAAAATAGGGAAAATGCCAGAAACAAACAAACAAACAACAACCAAACAAAAGCATTCATCAGAATAAAGAGACCAAATAAACTAGTGAATAAATAATGAGCGATCTCAGTTAAGAAAAAAAAATAAACAGCAAAACCCAAGCAGTTAAGAGATGAAAATATCTTTACTTTCTCCATTACAAAGAAATAAAGCAGGTATTTTACCTCTCTTATTACCATAGTATTTTAACTTAAATAACTATGGAATGAGAAATAAGTAATCAAGAGAAAAGACAAGAATAATAACAGTACTAGAGTAGGCAGTTTGCATCAAATCAGACGAATTATTTTGCTCATGTGTAACAGACAGCACCAGAATTTTCTTTTTTATTTTTTACTTTAAAATAGTGAATATGAAATGTATTGTTATCCAATCAGAATAACTATGAAAATTATGTAAAATGCCAATAAAGAAAACCAGAAAGGACCTGAAAGAATCTGAACACATATATTTTAGAAGATGCAAAATTCTCTCTAATGCAATGTATTAGTCATTCAAAAGCTATCAAATCAACATATAGTTGGCTTCGTAGATGACATTGCTTGTATAGGTTAAGTGAGAAACAATAACTTATTTGAACCAAAAGTGACTGAGAAGCAATAAACATGAAAATCATAAAGACTTTCAGGCAGCTGTGTCCTCACAGAAATGTTTATTTTCCAGAGAAGTAAGACATTTTTTTCTAGAGGTAAACTCCGACATATTACACAAAATTCTTTTCTACTTTCAGTTTTCTTGTTAGGTATCCTCAAACATTTCTGGAATAGATGCAGCTTGTATGTTGAGTGGAAATACTGGGGAAAGTGGGTCTCTCTAGCCTGCTATCTTGACCCTTACAGTGACCAACAGCAGGAACCTGAGGAAGCTGAAAGCAAGCACATAGCTATACTTTCTCAGAATATTATCTAAACCTCAGCAAGATACAGCTTAAAAACTTCTTGAGCAGAAACATTATCTATTTTTTATGTAACAGTTCTTATTTGTCTTCCAGGAATCTGAACTGTCATACTTTGAGATCATGTAGATTTTCACTATCCATAACACCATGTGGCAGCTCAATAAGTTGTGTGAAGAAACATCTTCCTTGCTTTGCTCTGAATACTATTAGTTTTATTTTACGCCTCTTATTCTTATGACGGGACTGAAATAAATCTCTATCCACCTTCCCCTCCACACTTCATTTCGTAAAACTCCTTCCTTTAGTTTTCTTTTTCGTGGAGGGTTCTAGTCAGTATGCTTTTTGCTCATGCAGATGATGGTTTTATACATTTGATTATCTTTGTCATCCTTCTCTAAACCTTTTTTCATGCATAACCGAAATGAATAAAAAAGAATTGTATACAGTTCTTGTATGTTTGCTACAGATAAAAATTATCACAGTGGTGTTTTCTATTTAATTTCTTTATTACATTCCTAATAATTTTCAACATTGATTTCTTCCTTTATTACTAATCATTAAGACAAGAAGTATTCCCTATGTAGTTACTAAAATTTTCACCTGAAGTGAAATCTAAACAAACGTAAGTTTGATATTGGTATTAAATAAATATGATATTGACATTGATATTAATTATATTGATAGTAAATATGATATTGCAAGTCATACAGCTTTTTGTGCCAAGTCCGTGACTCAATTTTAAAGTTACAGATGCTTTACTAAAGATCTAAAGTAGAAGTTAGGCAACGTTTGAAAAAAAGTGCTCAGTTTGCTAATATCACAAAACCTGCCCTTGCTAAGAAGCAGTGTTGGTGTTTCCAGGACAGCACACTAATGCTGCAATAACTTGTTCTTCCTAAAGTCTTATCTAACTTATACAGACCATTCAGAATCTTCTTCAGAAATAAAGACACACTAATACTTTAGGTTTTCATTCTGTGGACAAGAAAAGGCTCAACAATGCACTGTAGCACCTGAAAGGGACTAGCAGTGCTGCTGCTTCTAGAATAAGATCAGGCACTCCTGTTACTGTCCCCCCACACGGACCCCATAGCATTTTGCTGTGTAATGGAGAGTAACTTATATTAATGCCCTGTATGAACCAAGGCTTGCAGCAGAGTCATGTTCTGCAAGAGCTGCTGCTGTTCTATCAGTCAGTGTATCAGAGGCCGTTTTGCCCAATGAGCAACTGATGGTGACATCTGTCACAGCCATTCAACTGACAGCCATTTCTGGAAAATTACATTCATAGGAAAAGATGTGTATATAGGAGATAAAATATTCAGTTGGGTTGTGGTCAAGATGTTTCCTGCTGCCAGCTCTCAAAAGATTTAGGGTTTTCAGTTTGAGTTTTCTACTACACCATAAAAAGATAATTTTAAGTGATCTTCACTTTGAATTTAGGGTTAGTTAAAGAGCAGAAAATCTTAACAGGCCAAGTAAAATGGACTCTTGTTGCAAGCCCAATGTTGCCTTTACTTCAGATATTTGGGTCCAGAAAGCTTAAAACAAATGAAAAACCAATGGTAGAAATGAGAACATTTAATGTAGCAGAAATATAAGACAACCAACAAACAAAGCAAGTACTAATAAAAAGAAGAGATCGATTTGCAATCAGTGACCACAGCACTCATAGAAACAAACCATTACTATAAGTCCTCTATTTAGATCTAGATATTTTTGAAGACGTGTTCGAGGTTACAAAACTCAAGCTAAAAAATTCTTACATATGGTGTTACGCTAGTCTAAACAGCTTT
Source organism: Mohoua ochrocephala (assembly GCA_013398855.1). NCBI lineage: Eukaryota > Metazoa > Chordata > Aves > Passeriformes > Acanthizidae > Mohoua > Mohoua ochrocephala. The sequence goes on along the minus strand of VZTA01008480.1, from coordinate 43,165 downwards.
AAATCTGGAAAAACAAAAAATGTGTTTTATTCCTTTCCCTCTTCTAACTCCCAGTGATGTTTCCTAGTAAAACAGAGTATTTACTCATCAGTACTATAGGCATTTTTTAATCAAATGACCTTGCTCTCCTAGCCCACAAAATACAAAATGTGTGGCAAGGATCTAAAAGGCCAATTAGCCTTTTTTCAAAAGGTATAGGTATGAATATGTCATATTTATTAGTGCTTTTTGGCATCAAAAATATTTGGCAAGAGAGGCTATAAGCCAGAGAACATTTGTTACTGCTCAAGCTCATAGCGCCGAAATTTGTTAGTAGTATGGTCTCTGAAACATCAGTGTACTTTTAACTGTGTTTATCTTACAAGTCCTGTGCATTTCAGGTAAGAGCTCCTGTGATACGAATTATCAAACTGCCAGTTGTGGCTTCCTGTACTTCCACTTCTCTGCTTCTCCTTTTCAGTTGCCCAGCATGGAACATCCATACGAGTGCAGTTCAAATGACATAAATGAATCCATATGCACTGGTGAACTCACCAGCTAATTTGTCCAAGTGAATAGTAACCAAAAAGCAGGTCATAGGCCTCACTTTTTACAATTTTTTACTTCTTGGTTAGTATTTGAAGCGCCTTTGAGGCACTACCTAACAAGAAGAGTTCTGAAATAAATACTAAAACTGTGAACTTCATAGAAGTGAAATATAATTGACAAGAAGAGTCAAGAGGTTCTATTAGCTTTTTGGTATACTCTGGCATAAGATGCTAATAGTGTAAACATATGTTGAACTATAGGTTATGCCATATTGACCACTATGTAAGATGTTTTATGATAGCAATTATATCTGTGGTCAGGGCTGAAATTCAATAAGTTTTTTTCCACTCATTTATTTTAATATAACCATTTAAGAGTAACTAACAGCTGCTGTAGGATGGAAATGCTCGAGTAGTGTGGTCTTCCAAAAATTCATGTCACAACCAATTCCCAGATTACTGTGTATTGCATTCTGCTTGCACATGTTATGTGTTGCTCCAGAGGAATGCCTGTGTTACAGAGACATGATTGCTGGTGCAACATGGTGCACAAGGGGTGGCTGGGGTACCAAGAAACAGGAGGCATTCACTTCTACAAAAAATAAGGAAACATTACAAAATTATATTCAGGTTTTCATCTACCTAGAGATCTATCTCTGCTAGAGCAGGATAGGAAATTGTGGTACTGTTTTGTAAGGGATGAAGCACAGGTCTTAAAAAAAAGACAATATAACAATCGTAAGAGAAGAAAGCAGCTATCATGGTTGATTCTGCAGTGAAAAGAATACTTTTGTTTGATAAACACCACTGCAGCTGGTTGCTGCAGTGTATGGTATGCAGTAAACAAAACAGAAGGCAGGACTGACTACAAGAGCAGACGAGACTCTGAGACTCTGAAGTTGCCTGCCACTACTCTGCAGGCAGTAATATGTGCTGGGACACATCACACACATCAGCTAGAGGGACTTCACAGATGAAGACACCTTAAGAACTTAGTGTAAGAGGGAAGTCCTGAAATTCACCTTGAAAGTCCTCTTTCTGCAAGTGCCAAAAACCCCAAATCAAACCAAAAATCCCAATCAAATAGGAATCGGTTTCTCCTGAGTGCCTGACCATTTTTTCCAAATTCTAATGGAAAAGAAAGTGTAAGATGAAGGCTCCATTGCACAAGAAGAGTGATAATTTGTCATTTGGATACAAAGCAGAACAGCTAGAAAAAAATCACAACCTCCATGCAAGAGGTGGTATGTGCACTACAAGTAAGCATCATGACAAAATTACAATTGGTGAAGGACAGACTCTCCCACACCCCCTTCTCATTTTCTGTTTTCTAATGCTAGGAGTCTCAGATAAGAACTTAAAATGGGAAGAAACATCTTTCTAAACATTATAGTGAATTTATTTAACCAATATGAATTATTAATAAATATTTTAAAAAGTGATGGTAACAATATTAAGGAGAAGGCATTTAGGAAAAGCAACAAAATACAACACTCTTAGGCCATGAGTTAACGAACTTCAGTTTGCTGGTTGTAGCCTCTAAAAGACAAATAAAAGATGTTGTAAGGGTCAAACCCAAGGATTAGAACGATTTATTGCTTAAGCATCTATGATATATAGGGTAAAGGACTTATCAGGGCATTCAAATTAGGTTATATGTGCTAGAATCATGTACAGTAAATCAGAAGAATTTCGACAAACCCTAGATAATTTTCTAAAGCAAACAGAACCATGTCCAACACACAATCTTTCCAGGATACCGCAGCTTAAACACTGAGCCAGAAACTGGTCACCTAGGGACCAGTAAGGATGGCCTGTTTACATTATGGGTGAACAGAGGACATTTGCAAGCAACACCCACTCACTCATTCTCATGTATCACATACACAGTACATTGAAGGGGCTAAATGTTCAGCAAACTCAGTGTAATGAGCCAAAGTTAGTAGGAGAGTGGTAGTACTACTCCCAAAGGACACGGAGTGTTTATTTGCTATGTGGGCCTGAGAAATTAGGTTGTATTCCTAGTCTTAAAATGACAAATAGCATTAAAATTATGGGCATCTTCCGAAGTGAAAAGCAGCCCATGTGGTCTACTGACTACTTGAGTTCCTTTAAAAATAAATGGTAATTTAAAGTCAGCACTGACCTGTAATTCCCCATCCCTTCAAGGAAAATTAATAGTGGGATCTAATCTATGAGGGACTGAGATCCATGTACAAAAGAGATAAAACATGGTCAGCTATAAAAATTAAAGTTAAGCTCCGACAATCAGTAAAGGCAGGAATGCCACGTCTGTCTCAGAATTACAATAAACCTGCTTATCCTGAGTAGCTTACATATTCCATGTAAGACCACTAGTATCCACTGCCAAAATGTGACACGTGATGCAAGGAAGACGTAGTTAGAAAAAAGTATTATATTCCTATTTTCAGCAGTTTTCTTAATGATACCATGAAAACAAATGAAATAGCAATGTTGTATCCTAGTTTTTCTGTCCATCTAGTTTTCTCTGGTCATCCTACCTTTAACCAGCTCAGACATAACAAAAGCTTCAAGGGGACAGAGACCTTTTAAAACACAATAAAAAAATACATTCGGCCCCACTGTTTGAATTAGTTGTTTAACTTCATAAACATCTGTCCAATCACAGGGCTTTACACAATACGAAAAGATAATTAGAATAATGAAAGTAATTGGAATATTTTTTCTAAAGTTTACTTCAGATAACTGGAGCAAAAAAAGAACTGAACCACTAACAACTAATGTACAACAAGGTGTAGTCAAGAATTCAACATAGTTGCTTTACACAGACTACTGTTAGTTGTTTACAGTGAAATTTAGTAGTGATGCTTTTTTTCTCTACTCCTGCCCAAGCCCTTGAGAAGAAAATATAGAAGCTTAAACAGTCAAAACATGTTTTTCTCTAGTCACTCTTTCCATAAGAAAAGGTTGCAAAAAAAAAGGGAAGCATGTGAAAATTTGAGAAGGCAGTAGCTCAACGATTAAACCTACATAAAAACTTAAGTCAAATTGAATAATTTAATTGGCTTACACCTTAAATCAGCTAAATAAGCAAGTAACTGGAGCAATATTGACACGTTATCCCAGCAAAATATCCACTAACCACCCAAGTCTGGGTGACTTAATCTAGAATTGCCACAAGCTCTCAGGTGTAAACCCCTATCCTAATTGCACTCCACCATCACCTGCTGACTGCATGTCCCGATGTTTCAACTGTACACAGCGAGAGAGACCAGCACAGCTGTGTAAGAGAAGCTCTTTGCTGGGGTAATGTCAGGGAGAACATTTCTGCTCAGCATTGAAAGTAAATTTGTATCCCAAACAATTGTGAATAAAGAGCCTCGCTCTTCCCATTAACCCACAATTTGCTACTCTACAGATTAATCAGGTTTTTGCTCTTAAAACCCTGTTTAGTTATCAGCCTCCATTCGTTAGTGAAAAGATCTATAAATTGGAGACCTATGGATATTTTATTGACCATCTTCAGAACTATTTTGCCCCAAAATGGATTTAGCCTGTATCTAACAGGACTCTTAGTGGCACAGCAGTACTAAACCCAAAAAAGGAATGTTTTGAAAGCACTCAGCCCAAGGTTGGAGGGACATTCAACTCACTATAAAAATCTCATTGTCAAGAACCTTGAGAGATCATCACACCATGGCTAGCTAACTTTAAATAAAAAGAGGTAAAATGTTGCTGAGACCACACTCAAGACCGGGAGAGAGATTGCACTAAAATCTCTGGTTTTGTTCAAATTTTTATTGTATTTTTGGATTAATTTCCCTTGCTGCATGATCCAGCAGCTGCAGTGATAAATTCCAGATCATTTGGCAAAATCCTTTCTTCATCTGAGAGATACCTGAAATTGACCAAACGAAGTTCTTTTCTTAGGTAACATGTGTCATTTATACCTAATGCATTATTGTAAACTGAGATTTTATAGAACATGAAAAAACCAACAAGGTTAATCACCATACCCAGAGCTGCACAGGTAATTAAAACCATGGAGATAAATACTCAAATGTCTTTGAAATCACAATTAAAGCTACTTTTTTCACAGTAACCTAAGGCAACATATGTTTAGCAAAGTATATCATTCACTCCCAAGCCCTCAAATGCGACAGCGAATGTATTTCTTATTCACAGTCCGGGAGGCCAAGCAGTTCCTGCAAGGTACTGTTTTTAAAGGAATTTTTGAAACAATTACTGTTGAGAGAAGAGTCACATAAAGCTGCAGGGGCACAGCACAGGCACATTCAAAAGGTTTTGAAGTGGCCAAACTTCATGTACACAGGCTAAACATTTCTTGTTTCTGGGTCACAGGCGATCAAGACCTTTGACCTTCAAGCTATAGATCTCTTACGCAGGCAAATTACTTACACTGCAATACTTCATAAACAACAGAAGCCCCATGTGTCCCACCAGGCATTACAAATAAGGTGGGGTTACACTCCCGATAGATTTGATTTGGATGGAAATGAGCCTCCCTGGGAAGTCTGCTTAAGCCTTTTAAAAAATGCCTGATCAATGGCATGGCAATTTAGTTTTAGAATTGTAGATAATGATGCTGCTTTGCTATTTTAGGAACTTAGCTGGTATGAGTCAGCATAAATATTCAATTCAGATTTTTTTTATTAGAAATATTTCACAGTAGCTGAAAAGGAAAATACATCCATTATCAATCTCTAATTTCTTTGAGTGACTTTTACTTTAGATGAATTCAGTATTTTACTGATTTCTCTTATATGCTCATAAATAAATGCTTAAAATATGATGTGAAAACAGCAGAAAAATGCCAATTAGAATAGTAGTTTGTCTAAGTATGTCCAATTCATGTTGCCAGTGAGTTCCATACCATTTCTTAGTTTTATGTATTCAGATTGTAAACCAAAAAAAACCCTGTGTTTTAAGGGGCAACTGGAAGCCCACATTTCCATCAGAAGAAAGGAACAGAAGCTCTAATTATTTAACTTTTCTCCAGCAAATAACACGCATATGTAACCCTGTTATGTTGCAATAGATGTGAGAGTGAGAAATGGGATGGTTCCTGTTGGAATGATGACTTTCAACCTGTAAGTTGCATTATCTCTTACTTATTTCTCCTTCAATTCAGTTTCTTTAGCTTAAAGCACCAAGAATTAAGAGGTTTGTCAACATCCAGTGCTCTATATTCAATGAGATACACAGAATGAAGTCACAGGACAGCTGCCCATGATTCAGTTAGCACTTTGCTCAACTTAGAAAGAGTGAGCTATGGTGAAAATTTTCCTTTTCTTCTGCTGTTTTAATGCTTGGTACATGATTCAGGCTGTTAGAACACTAGCAAGAACAAACATTTAGGTATGCTCCAGCCATATTAAGCACATCAATTCACGTAGAGTTGTGGTCATTCACCCAAGATGCAAAAGTCACAAGATTTGTCCTTCCCCTCAGGACAGTAATAAGTAACCAAATTCAGACTATATTTTTAGCTGTTTTTCTAGAGCTGAAAGAGCTCCTGAAACAGCAACTAAATGTTTATTGGATCAAGAACAGGGAACAGAATTCAAAAATACATTTAAAATCCACTGAACGGAAAACTCATTTAGAAGGTGGGAAACTGACATAATTTCCTTATTTTCAACGTTTAGGCAACAGAAACCATGTCTTCTCCTTGGACAGGTAAGACAAAATTAGACACTTAAGAGTTACCATTAATTCTTCCTTAAAAAACACTTGGCTTTTTTTTTAATAGACTATCAGAATTGTTTATTGATATAATAACATTTTAACATTGAGAAACAGGCTTCCTCTTTATTGTATTTAATAGCAAGTCCCTCTCTCCTTACTGCAAGTGGAAATACACTTGGACCAACTGTTTCGGTAACTTTTTTCTGATTAATGTTTTTGACCAAAATTTTGCCTGCAAATACATGTCCCAGACTGTTGGGCTGTACAGGATCCAATAAAAACAGCACAAAGCCTGATAAAGTAAGATATAACATTTTGGGTTTTGGTGATCTTATCCATCGAACTTTTCCAGGAATCAGGAATAGTTACTTATCAGAAATTTGATTGCACAGAAGAAAATTCAATATAAAATTGCACATCAAAATAGATTTTAAAAAAAGTTTAACACCACCAGTGATGTTTGTTAATCAGATGCTAACCAGCCAGACGTGGTGAAGGGGTGGGGAGGGAAATCAAAGTACTCCTTTCTGTGTATTCTTTACGTTTAAACTTTACTCACAAGAAAAGAGAGAAAAAAGTCAAATTACAGGTTACGAATTAGTGTGTTTTACACATTTAAAGTTGTCTTTTTGTAGCGTGCTTTGTATTAATTGTTCAAATCCACTGAGTAGGGAACAAAACAGTAATTACTTAGACACTCAGGTCACAAATTTTTAGTAAGAGTAGAAAACACGATAACAACCTAAAATGAATTATCAACACTACAACCTCAAAGAAGAAAAACACCTTTCTAATGCCATATTTCCACTCTGAGAAGAAAAAAGGAACACTTTTCACAGGAAGATCTCATTTCATTTAATTTTTTCTCTTCACTTACTCCATTAGTTTTCCTTCAGCTACAGATTGTCAGCTGAGGTATAGTTTCTTTCATTTGCCCATCCAATTTGTCTCACTTTAAAAAAAGCAACCCACTAACTAAAACTAATTGGCACACTCAAATTGCATTAGAAGACATCTGCTACACCTATAAAAAATGCTTTAAGAGAAAAAGTGTATCAAAGTAGTAGGATTGCCTGCATTTTGACCCAATCATCAAATCCCAAAGGATTAACATAACTTTCCACAGTTCCAGAAATTACCCTGGATCTCATTCTAACTCCCTCCTAATTTCAGAAATACATTCAACAACTAAAAATCCATCAAAAGGCAACTAAAAAATTACTTTCACAATCTCTGTACGGCACCTATTTAAAACTGGTTTCCATTTGTAAAATCTTATTTCTGTAAGAACAATATCCATTAATAAATTATATGGGGTTAGACACAAGAAAATAGAAAGACTCATTCACCGAGGTGAAGTGGTTTCAGTAACAGCTTTCTGGCTAAAAAGCTAGACAACGTAATAAGCTTGAGTGATTTCAGTGGTTAGGAAGAGAAAACATAGGCCAGACTGTAAAACAGAGCACTTGTCATAACAACAACAGAGCTGTACTGATTCTGCTTGCAATTTGTGCTGTACAAATAACAACATATTTACTCCTGTCAATCTATTTAATATTGCTGAAACATCATTTCTTCAGAAATACTGAGTTAGATTTCTTTTTAACATAAACATATTTCTTGTTTGTGATCTTAGTGCCATTTTTTCCTTGATTTTTCTATTTCATGCTGTTCCCTTACTTCCCCACCTAAAGGTTCTATGAAGTCAACAAAGCACTTAAATGAGAAAAGAAGTATTCAATAAAATATTATACATCATACCACTTACTTCTAGTCAAATAAGAGCTTTACCAAGGCGGATAATAAAAATTAGGTGCTAAATGCACGCATGCATGTGAGGAAGGGCTTCCTTAACAACTTACGGTCTAAATCCTTGTAAGCTTTCCTAAACTCCTTTCCCACTCATTATAGAAGAAATTTTGTCATCAAAAGAAATATTATCCACGTTAGTTTATAACATTAAGTAATATTACATTAATGATTAAAATTCATCTGGTTTAAAACAGTCTAAGATAGATTAAGTACAATTTGATATTCTTCCAGGGACCAAATCAAGTTCCTTTTGGAAAAAAGAAAATACTGCCCAAACTCCTTTTGCTTTTGTCCCCAGAGTTTAATCCATGTTTTCTGGCCATATTTTGATTTAAAATTAGTACAAATGTCAGCCATTTCTGGCACCATAATTTCTCTCACAGAGTGCTGTCTTGTTACCTCACTCTTTTTCTAGAGTACTGAAACATTAAACCATTACAATAAAAGAGATTCTGTCATTCCAATTCCTCTACTATAAAGAAATGAGAATGCCAAGACTGAAGCACATTTAAAGTGAAACAGCTATTAAAATTCTTTACTTCCTTACCTCACTTCTACTTGCTCCCTACGACTTCTATGCTACATAGCACTATAATATAAAAGGAAGTGAATTCTAACTGAACACAGTGACAAAAGGCCCTGCTAAATTAGGCTGGTTTTCAGGAAATATAAATTCACCTATGTAACTGCTATGCTTGAGGTCAAACAACAACAATGAGCTTTTATACAAAGCAGTAATCCTTTAATCTAGCCTTAGGTGGATATTAATCTATCCTTACACAGGTATAGACTGTCAGAAACAAACAAACAAAATGACACAAAGTTTGTTGTATTAATTAAGAAAATAACCAATGGATACGATACCCAACTGAAAAACTCAAGCTTGGAAAAGCACTCTACATGCACCTCATCTGGGCAGCTGTGCTTCATCAGTGCACAGGAATCAGGAGCAAGTGTCAACACCTGAATCTTCCTTTCCCTGCTGCCCAGGAGAACCGTGATTGACTGGAACAGGAGAGGAGATTAAAGACAGATGGTTCTTAATTCCTTCCAGAATGCAATGAAGGTAATAATGCTGCATCGAAACAAGGTTGAATAATACAGATCATCAAAGCTACTATTTTCTTTTTATTGACCTGGAGGAGCATAAGGACTTCTTACATTGTTTGATAACGCTGGGGAATTTCCTAACAGAAAAATTTATGCCAAAATAGTGAGGGTCCAATTTCCATGATGTGGTGAGAGTTCTTCCCATGCCGTATTAGAAGTTCTCTATAATGCATTTCTTTTCGTTATGAGAGTAACTGTATCCCCCAGCAAGCCACAAGCATTATTCCACTGGATTTTGCTTCAAAAGACATGTAAGCACATACATAACTTTATCAGCTATGTAGTATTATTTGCTTTACTAGATATATTCTAGTAAATTGCAGTCATATCTAGGAACTAGGCTGGACTGGAGCCTGATTGAGTATGGTTGTCCAACAATGAAACTTGAATATTTTTAGCTCAAAACTATAAAGCTTCAGAAGCTCGATTGCCAGCTTTTCTAGGTTAAATAAAAATAATGTACTTTGCAATGCTTTTTTATTACATTACCCTTCCCGTCACCTTAGCAAAAGGTGACCTTAAGAGACCTGTCACCTTAGCAAGAAAAAAAAAAAAAAAAGAGAAGCTTTTTGTAAGCAATTAGTACATATTAAAGACCAAAAAAGTCAACTTGGACTTCAAGTTAAATGACTTACAAAAGGGCTACAGAACTGTGTTTCATCAGCTTTGCAATAAAGCCCAGTAAATCTTATTTAAACCCTCAGGCTAAATATGTGTGAATCCACACGGGTCAAATTGCAGATAGGAGACCAAGTCATGAAAGGAGCAGTCACTGTCCTTGCCCCAGTCATGTTAATTAGCTTCTCAGTTTTGGGTAGCTCAAGAGATCCTGCACAGTTTTCCCTCCTTCAAAGTTAACATGAGACATGTGGCACAGGACAATTAGTATCTCGGTCAATACCTGATACAGTGTCTTCCGCTAATCAGCTCCGTATTTTCGTGTGACACATCAGTAGAATTTTTTTGGCACACATATTTATGGTTTTGTTACTTAGATTTTCCAACTGTTTTGTTGGGGTTTTTTTCTTGGAACTATTGTCCATCATCTGATGGTGATTTTCTACATTTCATTACCTGGAAAACAGAATATGCAGAGTGCAAAACCTTCCTTCTTCCATGGAAAGACCTTCAGCCTTGGTTTCATGCTCTTGGGATATTTCACACGGACTTGAAAAATTTAAGCCCTTGAGCAATTTGCACACAAAATTTTGTGCAATCAATAAGGAAACTGGGAGCTTTTTGAAGAGTCAAGGCAAAAAAGGAGCTGACCTAAACCCATTAATAACATCTAAACATTTTGAGGTATCTTTCTTAGGCTATTGACCTTGTACTGTAATGTGTCTGTTAGTAACGAATATAACATGTTGGTATTTTAATCTTTTACATATCCAAGATATAAACATCGATTCTTTTCTCTATCTCTTTCCTTATCTGAGCAGAGTAATTGCAGATTAGTTTCTAATGAGAAACATTTGTTTGCCTTTTTCTGTTGGAGAGTTGGGAGGTGATAAAGAAGATATATGTAATCATATTTTTGTAGAGATAGGTCCAAACTTTAAGTAAAAAACACTCAGAATGGTTCTTGCCACTGAAAATACCATGGCCTTGCTTTTTTTTTTTTACTTCTAATAAAGTTATACCAAGGAATTAAGACCAGTCTACAAAAAGATTATATTCATATTTATGTAGGCACCAATAAACTCCTCCATCATTGCTTTTTAATTAATTGGACTCTTTTGCTTGATTGGACTTCAGCATGGATGGCAAGAACCAGTAGTCTCTTCAGTGTCACTCTGTATTTAAGATCACTAAGTGCATACTTTTTCAGTCCCTAATAATCTTCTTGTACAAGGTTAAACACATATTTCAACGTGTTCCTGAGATCTTTTGATAAATCACATAATAAAAATTGCCCCTCCTTCATTTGAGAAAGGGCCTTGGTAGTACTTCTATTTTTCAGGTCTTTCTTTCTTGAAGTAGTGACTTTGTATTATTATGTATCTGTTAGCACTATAGAAATGATATTGGATTCCAAAAGGAAGAGTATGCTGACAGTTCTTGTACCAATAACCTTTCTTAATTTCTCTGTGGTTTCAGGTTTTGCAATGGAGCTGAATATCACTTCTGATTTGGAAAAGTTTTTTAGTATGTAAACTGGTGTGTGTCTAGGTTTGGATATCTCTTTATTTTCCCTAATTGCATGGAGTGAGTGCAAAACCACCGCTACTTCCTTCAGTTTTCAAAAGATCCTTTTACAGAATTAAAACAAAATACCACCACCACCACCACCACCACCAAAAAAAAACCCCAAAACAAAAAAGAAACCCACCCAAAAAAACCCAGCTCCCTCCAAAAAGCAACCAAAGGAAAAACACCAAAACCAAAAACCCAACGAAAAAAAAATCCCAACCCAAACAAAAAGCAACCCAAGTCCACCCCTCAAAACAACAAAACCAAAACCTGACCAAATAACAAACAAAGAGATGAATCCTAATCTCACATAAATATTTGCCAATTCCTTTTGGGAAACATGAGTTTTATTTAAAATTCAGTTAGAAAAAAAGCAAATTTTCCTTGAGACCTGTAGAAAAAATCTCATCTTATTGTGAAATCTCAGAACTGGAGCTTCAGCTGCTGCTGAGCACCTAAAAATCAATTTCTCTATGGGTATTTGCTGTTTAAATATTTTTTAATCTATTTCTTGTTTGTTGAAGCAGACATACTGGCAATAGCATACACCACACAGTAATTTACCTTCTGTATTGGCAGGCCTAGGAAAAGAACTCTCTCAGTTGTAGAGGATTGATATTCATCTCCTCCCCTTTTCTGAGCATTAGCCCAGGTATCACTGCTCTTTCCAAAACCATTCAGTTTTCCCTGTTAAACATTGCTGTGCTCTGCAAAATCATCTATCTATGCTATTTTTATCCCTGTGAAGCACATTACGTGCTGAAAGCGACCCAGTGTGACAGTGTGAGGCAGGAGTGCCTCCAGAGGGGTGTTGAATGTGCATGAACACATACTTTGTTTTTCTCATAGCACCTGCCCGAATCCTGTTGATGACATGTCAAGTGGTGAAAAACATGTGACAACATAACCCTCCAGTACATCTCTCTTCTTAATTCTCGATCAGTCAAAAAAGTCACAGATTGCTTCATAAATGTTTCTGGGCCCGCACAACAGAAATGTTTTTCATGTTTCTTTAAAGCAACCAGCAAGTGTATCTGCTCCTTATGTTCTTCTAGCCAATCTGTAATTCAAAGGGTAATAAAATTGTTCAGCCTCTGTCATAGGTCAAAAGCAGCTTTCCTGGGGGCTCTCAGACTCCTTCAGCTTTCTTTAAAGCCTCCTTATAAATGTTTCCTGTCTTCCATCTGAGCAGCACATGCAATTCCTAATGAATTTATGGAATGGATAAGGTTTTAATGTAAAAGTGGGTACCTTTGACTACTTTCCCTGCCCCCCACACCCGACATAACAGAATTAGCATGTTATAAGGATAGGGTGTAGTAGCTTCTTCTGAAAAAAGCTTAAATTCTTCCTTTCTTCTTGCTGTGATACCTGTTTGAAAATGTGATGGCTTGCTTATTTTATTTATATGGGAAGTAATTTACAGTGCAGTTTTCTGTACATAACTCTTGCTGCAGCAGGAGTCTGTCAGATACTCTGGAAACATGACTTGTAAGAAAAAACTGCAAAAACATGATTGTCTAGGCTGAAGAGGAGAAAAGCCATGGTGAACATGGAAACAGTGTTCAGATGCATAAAAGAGGAAGGGAGTAATATATTTTCTATATAGGCAGAAAACAAGGAAGAAAGTAGAGATTTTCATTTGTCATTAGAAGAATCCAGTGGTAGGTCATAGTTAAGGACTGAAACAGGTTGGAATGTGAAGATATATGGTGTATCTGCCTGGGGATGTTTGAGGCTAGACAAGCACTTCTCAGGAATTACATAGGATTAGCTGACCCTGTTTCTGGGGAGTGGTTGAGCCAGGTGAGCTTCTAAGGTCCATTGATTCCATACTTGCTGCCTCACTCTAACAGTCTTCAGTAAGTTGGATAAACACCTGAAGTTATTCAGCTTAGTCAGATCATGAAAAAGAAAGGCAGTTTTTGAATATTCTCCATATTCCCTAAGAGTTTCAGGTTTTTGCTCTTTTATTTTTGCATTCAGGGATTTCCTGTTTAGATTGGTTTCTTCCTGTACCGTATGTCGTTCGCATTACACGTGATCCGAAGTAGCTAATCTTTCCGGGAAGATGATTAGAAAGATAATCACAGAAGATTCAGTGAAAACTTCCACTCAATGAATGCCAGCTATCAGACCAAAACTACTCAACAGAACATTTTACTAGCTTGTGCACTTTGAGTTAGATAACTGTAATCTCTGCTGATCCTCCTTGGAGGTGAGCTTTGCCTGCACTTACAAAAGCTTAGCTTTAGATTGACCAAACCACACGACTGAGGGATCATCTGAAAGCATTTCTGAAGCAACACCTACAGCAAGATTGCTTTTCATTTCAGCGAAAGAGATTTGCCAAGGGAAATTACTGTTGTTCCAATATGCCAACGTCAATAAAGTGCTTTTCTTAGTAGCAACTTATTAGAGAATATGTATCGATTTTGTTCTGGAATCAGGGTACAAAACAAGACCTGACTGATCTGCTGCTTAGCTAAGATAAAGTCTCACTCATTCAAATTAAAAACAATAAAATCACAGCACACAGTTAGTCATAGCCCGGGAGAATGGCTAGGAGAATAGAGAAACCTTCATATTAGAAGTTATCAACATAGAACATGACTGTCTACTACAGAGATGATAGAAGGGGGCATGGTATTTTTATTAATAACAGGGTTTTTTTTCCCATTCTCCATCTAAAATACAATTTTCTCAGGCTATGAAGATGTAAAATACTTAAATATTCAAGCCAATAGAAAGAGGCTAGAAGTCCTTATTTCTCAGTCATGTCTTAGGAACAGGGAAATAATAAATACAAATGTAATGTATTGCAAGGGTTGTGAATTTAATCACACTAAAAGAATGAACTTAAAACTGTAGCTTTCAGTCAATTAAAAATGCATTTGATAATGCTGATGAGAAAGAGCTTTTCAGTATGTATTAATTAAGAACACTTCTTGTTAAAATAAGAATGAAAAATCACCCCGAAATCTCTCATGTTCAGTGTGCCTTGGGCATTATTTGAACTTTTGTAATGCATGCAAAGGTCTTATAATGCCATGTACACCACTAATGAAGTACATTTGTTATAATATTATTTAGAACTGTGAACTCAGTGGCTAAATATATGTTACAATTCTGCCAAGAATGCTGGCAACATTAATCATCACTCCTTCTACTTTCCCTATGGAAGGAGAAAAAAAATATGCTGAGCACTCACAAGAACCATTTGGGCAAGTTCCTGTCCTTTTCTTTTTTTTCAGGAGAAAATTTCTTTATATTATGGAGATGGATGTTGCCTAGAACTTTTGTAGAGCTTTAAGTTTCATAAAACTATTTTCACCCACGAGTCTATATTAGCAAAGAATACAATTTTTTTTTTTTTTCAATGAGCCAATCTTTGCCCAGAAATTTTAATTCAGGTGTTCAGGTGGATATTTTTCTTTTCTCTGTTGTGAACAATAACCCCATTCATTCCAAAGATTATTTTTAAAAAAACCTTGTAATTGGAAGAGGTGAGTACCTTACACTTAAGTGAATATTTTGGCATGTTGATATTCCTTAGGATATCTGAGGGAGAAAATAATTTATCTGGGACCTAGGAGCCTCTAGGAACGCTCGCTTCCTAGACAGTGCTTTCCTTTTAAAAAGTAAAAGACAAAAATCTGCTTTGGGAGTTTTTCTCAGTTTCTTCTGTTGACATCCTTCTGATCTGAGAAAATAACTAAGCATGTTGTAATAAAATGTCCCACACTAATGTGTTTAAAGTAGGTTTTAGAATTGTAAATTACTGATTTAACTTAGGAATTTCCCACACCCATTTTGTCTCCACCAGCTCATTTTCTCTCTTGCTCTGTTCACTTCTACCCTCATTAAATGCTGATGCCCCTGCTTGGGAGTCATGCTGTAAACTAGATCACTGAAAAAGCTCTGATCAACAACAACAAAGATAACGACTAAAAAGGAGTTTTAATTAGGTAAAAAAACCCCCTCCTTTATGTATATTTTGAATTATTCTGCACTAACTTTGGGAAAAAAAATACTTTACCCAGGCAAATACATTTTTCTATAATGAACAGATACTTCCTAAAAATGGGCAGCTAGAGAGCTGGAATGGCAATGGCACTACTTCTCCAAGCTTCTGATTGGCCATGTAAGGAACTATCTAGTATTTACATCAGGAAGTATTCAGATTCATATAGCATGGAGATTTCTCTGTAAACCATGGATTATTTTTTAAGGCAGAAACCAGGTAGAAGCACGATTCAACATTTGCTTTTGGATGACTTTTAAAGCTAGAAAAATTGATGTCAGGGAAAACAATAGGAATCAAACATGCTGAGTTATAGTCCTCTTCAGTCTTGTTCTCTGGCTAGCTTTACAGGGATAAAGATTCTGAGAACAGAGTATTGCAACAGAGAAGGGAGAACACAGATTTATGGCTTTTCTTATTTGAGTGTCCCACAGTTCTCAATACTGTTGCAGATTTATTTTAGGTCTTCTGTGGTATAGTGATGTTTCTTCGTGATGGCTTGCCTAACTGCGGAGGTCGACTGCTTTCTTTGGGACTGCATGGCTCAGAAGGTCATGGGTGTTTTGTGCTTGGCTAAATCTTAAATTGCTAATGTCAGTGAGGATGAAGGGAATAACTGCAGCTGGTATGCCTTCCTTGTATATGTTTTCAGACAGGACCCCTCTATACATTCCAAAAATGCTTTCAAAATCGGTTCCCATTAAACAAACCAGCATGTGCTTAGGGATTTCAGTAGCTGGGTAAAAGTAATTTTCTTCCAATCAAGTCAGTTTTTAAAGGGTATGTGTTTCCTCTATTATAAACATGCTGTTATGCTTTGGAAGACAAAGCCCTCGTTTCCCTCTCCCTACTGCTCCCCACCCCTTCTTGAGTATACTCCCTTGGTCTGGAATGCAAGACTTTTTATTCAAGTCTTCTTTCTTTCCCAAGTTTCCAGAGTTATGCCATATTGGTGGGAACAGTGAAATCACGCAGCGTATCATAACTTGCACATAACAACCATAGCTCAAAGGAGACAGAGTGAAGCTTGGAACCAGGGAGTGTTCAAAAACAAAGTCTGTCTTCTCTCTTGCTACATTAAGCTCATATTATACAATTTTTTAAAAAAATATTAAATAATGAGTAGAATGATTAATAAGTAATGAAGAGAATAAAAGCATTTCTTAATTTATGCTGTCTAAAAAGTTACATTTTGGTGCAAACAAAATTGTTGTCTTTTTTTTTAAATTAGAATTATTTTTTCCTCAACAAAAAATTAAAATGCTGTGGAATTGCTGTTTCTAAAAGTGCCCAAGTAAAAAAGACATAAGAGGATAAGAGAATTTAGGAACTGGGATGCCTAAGAGTTACTGCAGCCATACTGTTTGAAGAAACAACCAAGAAGATTGATTTTTTTTCCTCATGACCTGGTTTTTATTCTTCACAGACTTCTGATTTGGATGAGAACTGTGACACTCCCTGAACATGCCTATTTTGGACTGTAGTGCATGCCATAACATGTCCCAGCAGAAAGACGTAAACACTGCCATAGAGAGTAGTTGAATAGAGGATATGAAGTAACATTTTATTTATGTTCCAGATCATGGTAACTAAAATACTCTTCTTTTCACATTTAGTAGCACTAATGATACGTCTTACTAATACTAGTGTGGTGCACTGCCAACAGCTGGAGGCCAATGCAACGCTTGAGAGTTCAAGGACAAACTACACAGTACAGTGCATTTAGGGACCAAACTTTATTGCCCATTAAATGGCTACTAAGCAGCATCAGAAAAGTGAAGGCTTTTCATCTATGTGTGTACTGCGTGAGGTTAAATTTCAGTTTTAAAAGGAACCTCTTTTTGTTTCGGAGAGAATGTACATACAATCCTTCTAACTGAAAATCTAGAGCTCATTCTGATTGGATATGCACTGTGGGTAAGATGCTCACACCTATTTCAGATTTATGATCTTGTAGTACATTTTTTGCAAGACAAAACCTTTTTGATTATCATTTATGTCTTTGAGGCTGATGATTTTGAATTTAGCAGATTGTTTTTATTTTGCTTAGAATAAAAACTGACTTAAGCAAGGATCAGTGACAAAACCTCAGTTACAAAACATATATTGACAACTTCAACTAAAATTCATACTTCCTTTGGCATATTTTAGGAAAACAAAAAATCTCTTTTTCTGTTCCATATACGTTACAGAATGCCTCTCTGAATTGTTGAAATTCGTGTAGTTATGAAATAATAGCACTTAACTTCTTTTTCTACCATGCAGTTTCAATTGCTGAAAGATTCCTTTCATCCTGTTCTAAAGCACTTTGCTGCTATTAAGTTTAAGAGCCACTAAACCCTCTGGGGATAAAGGTAACTATTCAAGTGCAAGGTCATTAGGAAAACCTGAAATTTCCAAGTTAGTTGTTATGCCTCCTGTTAGGAAAGGTATCTTTAAAAATGGGTTTTAAGAGCCATGACATCTTAGAGGCAGCAGCCAAAACCTAAAATTGAGTGTGTTACTATTGATTTAATGGCACAATGGAATCTCAATTCCAGACAGAAAAGCAATATGGTAAGAGTAAAAAACCATGATTTTTAAAAAAGTTTAATAAATTCAGAATTGATGATTCAATTACTCAAATTCATCCGTTCCTCTGAGAACTCTGTAACAGGTCATGATTCCCTCCTTACCAAATTTGGTTTGGTACACAAGTGGCAATTACCTCCATTCTTAATCACAGTTGCAGAAAATGTCTGATTTCATTGAGCAGTTGCTAGCAAATGGTAACAGCTCATCTAGATCTCAAGAGGCACTGAGGCTAGACGAAATATTCATGAACAGTCCTTAGTAAGAAGGCTGTCATGATTCTCACCCTGCCTGTTACTGATTTTAAGGGTTACCTTCATCCTCCTCTTAGTAACAAACTCCCTCTTCCCAAACCCTATGAGTGAACACTGAGGAGTATTTTCTCCTTCCTGCAAAATAAAAGTCTTTACCTAACTGTACTCTAACAAACCCATCAAACAAATGGCTAACATAAATATTCTCCTTATGGGTAGATATAAAATGGTGAGAGAAAAAAAAATACTACTAAAATTTATTCCAAAGTACAAGTAGTTGGTTTTTTTTAAGATCTTATGAATTGCTATAGCAGCACTCTGAATAAACTGAATATTATTTGACTTTGGAAATTTAGTATCAGATCTTATTTTTAAAAATTCTCAATTCTTTTCTGAATCAGTGAGCTCCTTGTCAGAATACATGCTGTTTCTACAAACAAGTTTATACAAAAAAAGGTCCTAAAAAGGTTTTTAAAACTAATTAATTTAGCAGTTGAGTGAAAACACAGAATCCAAACCTTGACCTACTGTATATAAAGATCTGAATCACACACAAAGTGCCAAATTTTACTATTAGCCTTTGCCAATAAATAGCACATTATTGGAAGTTACATAAGCATCTCACAACTGGTCAGCTGAAAGCTGTATTATACTGTTAATATAAGAAGCCTAGAAATAGCAAAAAATCTGTTACATTTATAGTAAGATAATAAGATATGAGTGTATTATTTGGAATAAATAGACACACAAAAGAATCTATTGCTCAAACTTAGTGATTCTCTTTGTGTAACATGCACCTTAGATCTTCAGTGTTGACTTAAATGATTCCTTTGGGTTTTGTCACATTCAAATGTGTTTGATCTAATCATCCTTCATTCACAGGGAATGATAAGAGTCATGATGGACAAGGACCTTTTGTTTTGGTTTTAGTTCTGATAACCAAAATTGGATCCAACTAGCAAAATGTTCCCTCTGATATGTTGCACGAAATCTGGACTGCCCTTTGAATGGCTGTAAGATGGAGGTTATTATGATTTGCTTGTCAACACAGAAAGCAGACATAGTGTCTGTCTTAAAGATCTTCTTATGAATATCTCCAAGATACTGAAAAACAAAGCAGTTCTCCTCCTCCAAAGAAAATTTTTATTGAAAGTGACCGCCTATGAAACCCTCAGGAGAAAGCAATGCAATAACAATAAGCCTGTATCAAAGGTAATCCCATCAATACTCAGTGTTAAACCTATATGGAGGATAACACTGTTACTGTTAATTGTTTGTATTTATAGGACTCAGAAAAAATCAATATGTGAGAATTCATATGAAACAATGAGGTTGAAGAAATTATTCCAGTTCTATGAATAGCCTTCAGTAAGGCCCTAAATGAAAAGTGAAGTGTGGGAGAAGGGATGGAAAAAGGAAAACTGGTTGATGGTATGCGAATGACAAGGAAGCACACATGTGAACAAGAACAGAGTTACATATTGAGTTAACCTTGAACAGACCCTTAGCAATAAGGAATAAGTTATCAAAGAAAACAAGACCATGATGCAAGTTAATCAATGAGGGAGTGTTAAATGTGAATATAACTCAAGCCATAGGTGCCTCAGTGAAGTGAAGAATGTAGCAGTGGGATGGGTTAGGTGACTGCTGACAACAGTCACAGTCGATGTAATAGACAACATGGTAACACCTATCCTGACTTTGTTATTGGGATGCTCCTGAATAGCTGTCCCCATTAAAGGATCTACCCCCAGCTTGTTCTTTGAAAGTCCATGCTGTATCCTGGTTTACCCCCGGCTCTCCTGTGGTGTGTCCATGTGAAACTCCAGAGTGTTGGCTGCACAGTGCTACCAGCAGTCACACTATCAGCTGTTAGCCACCACGCTGGTATTTGACTCCAGCACTGTCCTGTTTCAGAGGACTTGTCTGCCTCAGCTTGTCAGTGTTTGCACTGACATTCTGCCTGGAGATGTACTAATGAGCTATTACAGACAGCCTAAATTAGACACTGATGAAGAACACATGCTGAGTTTGCCGAAAATTTATCTTTTTGGATGCTTTTGAAACACAAAATCAGTTTTTCTCCTGTAAAACTACCAGTGTGATGGACTGTTACATTAATTTCCTTTCTTCACTAAGACGTTTTTCTATCATCACGGCATGATGTGCAGTACACATTTTGAATTGAAATATTCCACAAATCAAGTAGAAGAAAACTGAACAAATGCAATTATAACAAAGTTAACTTTCCTCTGACTTCCTCTTAGTTATCACGAATATAGTTGTATCTTCAAGGGTCCAGTCAGCTGCGTCCAGCTGTTTCTTCAGGACACATCATTAGCAAATTCATTACATCAATGAAAAAATGTATCTGTTTTCTTCCATGTTTTAAAGAGTTTTGTACATGAAAATAGGTTAAAAAAAAAAGAGTAAGTGTTAAAGAATTTTTTTTTCCATGTGTTACAGAACATAAACATAAAAGACTGCTACGTTACTTAAGTAAATATACTTAATATATTTACTTAAAGTAAACATAAAACAATTTTTTTTTTAAATTAGTATGCTCTTAGACTCCTGCAAAAACCAGTTTCCTTTTTCTGGTTTCTCCTCTGCATTCACACAGACCGAACAGGCAGCTCCTTGAAAGTATTTTTGGCTAGATAAAAGAGTTTTACAGCTCTGGGGAAAATAACCTCACTATTGCTCTTAACTATTCCCTTGATACTTTCATAAAAATGTTAGACCAAACAGAATCTCTCCAGGAAATTCCTAAACTCTAACCTTTCAGGGTCAGAGAATGCAGCAGACAGTTTGTTGTCTTGAACAGTGACCTCAGTGCAATTCTACTCCAAACAAACTTTTAGATGCTATCTGTGTATTATCTCAGGGGAATTCAGTGCTAGCCCTTAGAGATCAACAGTAGCACTTTTTGTACCACTTTCTTCACTTTCTTCAGAGAACGAGGAAATGACTCTCAAATCCATTAAGTTCCAAGTATGTTGTAATCATTGGTTCCCTCAGAATAGTCCTAGTTAGGTAAAAATTCTATATTGAAAATTATTTTTGAGAAGATAAAATGTGCATATCAGTCATTATGTTCGTATCAGTCATTATGATACAAATAATTCTGAAGCCAGAGCCAGTTTTGTGCACATTTAGGATATGATAGGACCAAAACAGATTTTCTGGGTCACCAAGACCATTTCTGTTGTAATACAACACATGTTGTAAAATTTCTTTCACAAATGTAGGAAATTACTTCTTAAAAGTGGTTTTTAAAGTCATTTTCTTAATTCATATAAGCCATTATCAGACAGAACTCATCTCAGGATTCTTAGAAGAGACACAATTAGAAAGCCCTGCAGAAATAACAGTTCTTTGATGGAAACAAAATTGGACAGAAAAATGCATGCTTTGACATTTTTTGACACTTCAAATTCTTCCCATCAAAACTTGCATATTACTTTCTCTTCTATTAACATAAAAATTTCATTAAAGAAAGTTTTGCCCATATATTTAATCATTCTGAACTAAGAAAAAAAATCTTTAAAAAGATTATATAGGGAGGAAATTATTCAGTGGGTTTGTCAAATACACTAAAGCCATCAAACTAATAAATATTGTTTGGACGAATTCATATACTACAATAATCATATAGATCCACTACTCTTTTTGGTATAATTGAGTTTTCAATCAACGGAAAAGGTTGTTTTAGAGAGAATCCTGTGAATTCTTGGGGTTTCTCAGGACAGGACACATTCCAAACTTTGATCAATCTTTCCTGGAAAAATTGTTCAGTGGCATTTCTTGCTATTTTACCCACTACTTTCTCCCAGAAGGCCAAAACTCAAAGATCTCTGTATTGCTCCAGCTGTAAAAGCACATCTGTCAGTTTAAATTAGATAGACAGCTTCCTATAGTCAAGGGGCAGACTAATGCCATTAACCTTCAAGCTTTACAAGAACTTTTTGGTGTTCAGTTTTCAAATGCAATGCAAAGCACCCCCAGGTGAAAATGATAAATGCTATGAAGAGTCAACAAGCTCATGGTATTATTTTGTTTCATATTATTTGGGTTTTAGGTTTTCATTAATACTTTAAATGCTAATCTAAAATTATAAAAGTATTAATTTGCCAAGTAGATTTTTTAAGGAGAAATATGGTCTTTGTGGTTTACTGTAATCTTATAAACCATAGACTAGATGACAACAGTATTCAGTTGGACAAAAGAGAGCTCTCTTGAATCTTTAAACCTTGCAGTGTTCTTTTGCAATAGCAGAAAACGTATCTATGTCTTTGTGGCATTCTTACTTTGATAGACATATAGAAAGAAGTGGGAACAAAAATGCCCTTTTCCCCCCTCCAAATTATAAGCTGTGTGCCTGAAACATGCCAAAAAAGATAAGAACAGATTGAATGATCTGGGTAGCAAGGAAACTTTTAATACTGTAACAGCTGCACAGTACTAGATAAGATTATTATGCTTTCCCGTGTCTTCAATACTTAAATAAAGTTGCAGATCCTTTCTGTCTGTCATCCATAGACCTGTACATCCTCATTAACAGATCATGTGTTAAACAACAAGAAGCTTATCACTGTTATATATAGCATAGCTCTCATGACAAAGGTGGTTTGTTTTTTTAAAAAAAGATACATGTGTGAGATAATGCTGAGAGGAGATAAAAATCTACAAATTAACTGCTTGGAGGAAAAAAAAGCTCGTTTTGCAGCAAAGAAGGAAACATGTAACCATAAGCACAGGTAAATTTAGTAAAGTTGGAGTTTATATACAATGTTATCATGTAAAAAATGTATAGAGAAGTAAAATACAGAGGTTCAATAAACTCAGTGTTGCAGCCACCTCTTCTCTAAAACAATACCAACCTTTGGAAACTTCAAAATAAATAAATTGATTATATACATTCTTTTTTTTGCACTTCACTTTGCACTTAAGTTGGATGTAATAAATAACCAAAACAATGAGCTCAGTTTTAAAAGAATCGATGCAATTCTGTGAAGTTCAAAGAACACAATCCCCATTTCCATTGACTCCTGTGGTGTCTAAGGACATTCAGTTATTTGCCTAAGACATAATGAAAGAAGTGTGGCAGACAGCTTAATGCAGAATGTCAGAAAAATTGTCCTCAGGAAAGAACACTCAGATGTGTCAATGGATATAGTAAATTTTCAGTTTTATGAACTAGATATAGTTCAGTTCTGTGGAGTGTCCTTGATTACTCAAACCAACCTTTTAAAATGGAGTTTCTGATGGAAGAATTCAGATTCAATAAAGAGTTGTCAAAATTCTTTTGGTAAAAGACTTAAGACACTTAAGTCTATTCCCATGCTGTTAATGAAGTATTATTGATAGCACTCTTTATCTGTCAGATTAATCCACTGTTGCTAATAGCAAAGCTATGCTCGACTGAAGATTTAGTTATCAGCACAAAGTGAGTGAGCATTTCTTGAAAAAATATTAGTAGAGAAAGAAGAGAAAAACATAGAAGTATAAATACTGCTCCATGCTAAAGACAGCATGAATCAAAATACTGTGATTAAAAAAATATTTTGCAAGCTTTTAAGAAACATCTAATATAAAGTACCAAATATTTCCAAGTTAGAAAGACTTTAGGAGTAAGAAGCTGATATTCTTATCTTTTAACCTTAAGAGCGCTGTCTGCACAATTTTCTTTCTTTCCACCCTTAAGCTTCTCATTGATGAGCTCATATGTTTTGTAGAATAAACTTAAGAGATCCATAACAATTTGCCTAAAGAGACAGTTTAAATCGATCAAGATTCATGTATTCTCTCTTATTTTCAAGATGCAATGCAAATGCAGTTTCTATCTGTGAATTCTACCCATATTCTGTAGGGGCACATGTGACTGCAAAACTGTGATAAGCCCCGTAGCCTGTGCTGCGCACGGCTGTAGCCTCTGCACTCCCATTATAGGCAGTAGCCTTTCTTGTCAAAAGTGGTCAGTTTAATGGAAATAGGGAAAGAAATCTCTTCCACAGACAACAGAACTAGGGATAAAGTCTTAGTATAAAGGCTTTTATTATCTTGCTGCCTTTAGCTAAAGACCTTCACCACTAGGCTAGAAGGCCTGCTTGCCTTAGTGACATTCTCTGATCTAGTTAACAACTTTTTTCTTCCTCCCCCCCCATAACAGAATAGTTAAAACATCTGGGGTAGAAACTGTACTCGTCTTTTCATGAGCTTTATGTTGGTCATTAGGAGGGAGATTGAAAGGCTAAAGGAACTTTGGTTTAATTTTCTCAGTCAAAATATCATATTGAATCTGGGTCTTTGTTAAGAGAGTGCTTTAACCAGTAAGGCACTGTATAAAAGCAAAAGTGAGAGGACATCACTACTGTTTAAAATTGCGCCTGCAGGTTCCGGTGCTGAGTGGGACAAGCTGCTGCGTGTTCCACAAGGCCCCTGCACGGGGTCTCAGGCGAGGTCAGCACCTCTGCTAGCTAGCTGTGCCCACTCATGGCCTTGAGTGGGCCTTGCACCTCCCTGCGAATGATGGTAAGGCGCCCCAGAGGTGATGGAGGTGGCCCTCGGACCGGCCGCCATTGCTTTTATTCCGTAGACCCCTCGGGAAAGGAGAGGATCCACGTGGCGACCTAGGAACCGAGAGGGGGGACTTCCACTTGGCACGGGGTTATAAGGGGATCCGGAGGGGGCGGTGTGTACAGAACAGCCAATGGGGAGAGAGGGAGGAAAGGGCGGGTGTTACAAACCAACCAATGGGAGCAAGGGGGCAGGCATAGGGGATTTGGTTACAGCTTGCAGGGCACATGAATATGCATGAGTCGTGCAGGGGTACATGAATATGCATAAGTCGATGGGCGAGGCTTTCTCCAGAAAACCAAGAAGGGGTTTTTCTTTGACCAAATCATGGTCTAATATCTTTTTTGACCTCCCCTTCCCAGCTCACCGCAACACACTACCACCACTTGCACACAGGTTTTGAAAGAAAGGATGCAGGCAGCTATCTGAAGAGTAGAATTTGCACTGTAAAGTTGGAATGGGAGGAGGCATCTCTCTGCAACAATAAGAAAACATCTAAATATAGGATAAGGGTTTAAATTAAACCACATTCCTATTTTCAGGATTATGTTGGGCCAGCAAGAAGTGCCTCTCTGCTCAAAGTGTGGCTGAACATTTCCCTTGCACTGTGTAGAAACCGGGGACAATAAAGTGAGTAAAGCACAAAGCTGCTCAGCACTGTAGCATCAAGTGTGTTTGTGTTTGCCTGGTTTTGTTAATCTAGCCTTAAATTCCATTCTAGATATTACACAGGAAAACTAGCAGTGCCAGAGAAAGAATGTGTATCTGCTGAGTCACAGTTCCCTGCCATAACCACAGGACCAACGCTCCTAACGAGGAGCTACAACAGACATGAGTCACTGTGATTGTGGTTCTGCAAAGTAATGTTTTACCTTCTCATTTAATAATAGTCACATTGTATTTATGTTAATTTGTACTTTTGAATAATATTTTATGTTTGGCTTATGTATTTTTCTTAATTTTGCTTGTTCTAGAGAAACTGCTAGAAAAGTTCTATTTCAAGGAAAAGATATTTCTTATAAATTGTATGCAGTACATCCAGAAATAAACAAAGCAATTTCTTACACCTCTTATGTTAACCTTTAAACTTCATCATTATGATATTTCAAAAATATTACCAATATTGCATAAAGCATATACATGCAAGTAGCCTGTTGCAAGAATACTATTTTTAAAATGTTTATAAAACAGATGTTGAATACTCACAGCATGCATCACGTTTGGCTAGATGAAATGACTTCTAAAGTCTGCATCTCACAAGTTAGACAAGAAATTATCAGTGACCCAATATTAATACATGTTTTGTTCATTTACTGATGCTGACAACCATGCTCTATAGTTTGTAATTTTTCTTCCCATTTTGAAGATGGCAGGTTTTCCAAACATAAAATTCTTGGAGAAATTTCCTAGGTGCTCATTTATTAGTACCACATAAACACCACCAAGAGTCCCCACTAAACTAAGAAAACAGAGATGATTTTTTGATCAGTTAAATATTTGGACAGCTCAGCGGAACACCAAAAGTCTGCGTTTGCCAAGTCAGTACACAGTGGTATCTGAAATAATGAAAGGGTAAAAGGCATTATCTTACACCCCACAATGTGGTAACTGTTGGGAAATGGGTGTTTTTATAAGTAAAGATAGCTGACCACTAGGCACTTTTAGCACAGTAGAAACACAGCTGGGTTTAGTTCATGCTGAAAATATATTCTGAGTTAATTGAGTTCGCTTGTAAGCAAACATCTTTAATTCTCTTGTTAACCAAAGCAGGAATTTTTGAGTGTCTCTTACATATTATCAGTAATCTTTAATGGAATGTCTTTACAGCTATGTAATCTACAAGAAGTGCCAGAGAAGCCTGTCCTTTTGCCCTTTTATTTATATCTGATTGCTTTAGAATCATGGCCGACTAATGATACTAAAAACTGTGGTAGGTCAAACTGATGCAAAGGTATACTGGTACCTTTAAAAACACTTTAGAGATTACCCTCAAATGCCTCATAATTTTTTCTAGTAAAGACCACACTGAATCTCAGAAGAAAATGAAACATGGAAAATAATTTAAGTGAAATTTAAAAATCTACCCAAGAGTTTACTACTCAAATGATGTTTCAGGCTACAAATAAATGTCTGTTTTTCAAGAAGGAAATCCAAAAGACTACTTAAAGATAATTAGTTTCTATACAGCTAGAAGTCATCTCCAGTAAAAATCTATTTTTTTGTTTCAGAAATATTTTTCAGTCTCAGTCTGAACAGGGGTCTGATGTACAATGACATCTGTAGAAATAAAGTGTACTTTCTGTTCTTCAAATAATATTACTATCCAGAGGAAAAGAACAGACATTTCAGAAGTGACCTAATACGCACAATAGAAACAAAAATGCTTCCATGCTATAGAAGTGAGTTTCCTGAAGTTATTCTCTATGTTCAGTATCCTTTCCTTTCTTTCCTTTTGTTTGCTCTTCTCCAATGTTCATATCATTTGACTATGAAAGAGGTTATTTTTATACTAAAGTTTTATTTAGATAGTGTCATGCTTCTGCATTATACTAAAAATGAAAACAAAGCAGACTCCTGCTAATTGAATCCTAACATGTCCCAGAATACCACAAAGGCTAGCACTGCACAAAAATGACTAAGAAGTTTAAACCCCACACATTCCAAGTGCTCTCAGATCCTTCTTTTTTTTTCTAGCAGGGGTACAAGCAAGCAGTACAGTTTACAGTTCATTGTGTTATCTACTATACTCAGTGCATGCAGTAGTTATGTGAACTGTGGTAAGAGAAAAGTAAGCAACCAGTAGCATGCTCCAAGCTGAATTCAAGCTTTGCCAAAAACAATGTACATACTTTCAGCATATTTTGGCTGTACACCAAACATGAAACAATTTGTACTGGACTGTTACTTGTTGAATTGATTGTGTTATCCATTTGCAGATTTATTTTCTTTAAATGTAAGTTTGTGTATTTTCTTCTCATGTAATAAGATGATATGTCCTATAGTATAAAAATACCAGAATATAAAATGGTGTTATGTTCTGAACTTAACAGGTTCTTACAGGAAAAATTCTACATTGGAGAAAGTGATTTCTTTGCTGTAGGAGCCTAAGTTTGGATTCTGTTGATTATAGCACTCAATGGAAGCCTTTGCAAGCAAGATGATTCACATGCGTTTCTAAATTTCTAATACCAAAAAGCCACTGTTTCACTGACATGTTGTGTATGTCATTAACACTACAGATACACATATAAAAGATTAATTATATATATATACATACATTATTGCATAATGTATATGTGACATAAGTGTACAGAATATAGTCTATAGTTTACAGTGTACAGTGTATAATATATAGACCATATAGTGAGTATAAATATTATATTGGTTGGTCCATACCCCTTGAAGGTAATAGTTCCTAAATGAACCTTCTGTAAATAAACTTGATTCAAGGTCTTAGATAAACAAGATGTGAATGATGCTTTGTGGATCAACAGATGGGAGGAAAGGAACTTCCTGTTCAGAAGAAATCCTTGATATTGGTATGGGTTTCAACCAGTTAATACCAGACTAAATTCCAACCCTAAGTGACATTTTCTGAGATCCATGTCTTTTATATTAGTCAAAATCCAGAAGTATTTAATGCATGCTGTAGCCCACATATGGTGTGCGAGAAAAGAGAGCAAAAATTATATTAACTATTAGGCAACAGGGAAGGCATGAAAGCAAAGACTCTCCAAAAACAATTTTAAAAAAAGTTTTAAAAATCAGAAATCAGGTAGAAAAAGTAGTTTTTCTCCTTTCCTGGATACACAATGAGTTCTATCAAAGAGAATGAGAACCATAACCATCTAAAACTTCTTCATCCTTCATTGCCTGTTTCTGAGTGACTAGGCTGCTCTACTGCCATGTGAATTCTCTCACAGGTTGAAGAAATAGTAAACACATCTTGCAGCCACAGGTCAGCCTGGTGAGCTAAGTCAATCACAATAAAGCTTGCTGTTGCGTATGTTCCAAATAACATTTTGAGTCTTCAGAGATGGTGCAGCACCTAATATAAGTAGCAAGATTTAAATGTGACTGGACAAATAAGTATAGTATCTACCGATTTATTTTTAAAAACAAGTAAGAGACACTTCTGCCCCTCCATTCCAGTCTTTATTTGTTTCTTACTTTGCTGTCCAAAATACCTCCAGGTGAATTTCCCCTGGTCACCAGTCTGGAGTGGTCACAGATGCCTCTTTTTCGTTTTCTTTTATCAGCTCATGTCCTCATTTTCTCTCTTCTCTCGGTTTCTGACATAGCTCCTGCTAGCTGCCTCCTGGAATTAATGATCTAGCAGGTACTTTTGCTTTGGCCTTTGTTCCTGAGTGCTGCTCTCGAATTGTGAAGAGAATCTTGCAATGCCACTATCCCTGCCTTTGCTCCACTGTGAAATAATTTGCCTAAATGTTTTGGTTTTGGTACAGTTCAGTTCCATGCATTTGATCAATCCATCCCTCCCCCAGTGCATTCTCTTCTATTGCTGTGAAAGGAATAACATCTTCCAATGCCAATGCAGTCCTAGATTACTTCTTTCTTCTGGCGCTTGTGGCAAACTACCCAGGCTGTGCAGTCTGATAAAAACTTGCGTGGGTTGGCGATTTACATGTTCATTTATGGTTCAAGAGGCCAAGTTCTACTCCTAGTTGCATCTCTTGCCTTTGTGTTGCCCTGAGAAAGTCATCATTGCCATGGACTTGTGTTCTGCGAGCTGTAGAAGTGGCGCCTGCCAGTGAGGCCATTTGAGCTGTATGGATGGAAAGTTATGGAGAAGAGCTTGACATTAAGAATGGAGTCAAGCAAAGCCTAACAAATGGATTTTGCCATAATCACAAGACACCACTGACAGAGTGCAAACTAATAACTGGCAATGTGCAGCTGTGAAAGAAAGTGTTCAGTTCATGCTAGGAATATTCTCGCAGCCATGAGATATTTCTGTTGGAAGCATTATTTCGGTTTCTACTGGAAACTTTACCTGCAGAGATATTAAGGAAAGTGGGAATACGAAATCCCACTGACTCACTATGACCTCTGCTGGCCAGAGTCCTGCATGAGCTGGAAGCAAATGTGCAACTCCAATGTCACCTTCTAAAGGCCCGTTAATCTGGTCATGCTTCTGGTCTGGACCCTTTGAGTAAAGGTCATTTAATATCACATAAATTCGTAATAAATTTCATACCTTAGCTGAAAATTTCTGGCACTTGTTTTAGAATACAAGAAAATTGTTATTAAAATAGAAAGCAAATTCTAATCTGAAAAAAAATCATTTCTACCTATAACAAAGAAAATTGCTTTGACATCTGTGATTGTTAATGAAATGGCCCAAATGAATGAAATCTTATGGATGTTCAATCCTCCTACTCTTTCCTGCACTTAAGACTAATTGGCGAAAGATAAATAAGCAAAACAGTAAAAGAAATAACTAGAGTGAGGTCAATAGCTTCCAACTCATTATGAGTTTTATTAATTACTGAAAGATAAAATGTTATTTATGGGCTAGATTCATAGAAAGGTTATACAAAGATCACAGATGACCTAGTTGTGTATTTGTCCTGGTTTGAAATTAATAAAAATATTGAGAACTTAGGATTTTGATAAATTACAATGAATGCATTTTATCAGTAAAAGAATTCAACAATTAGTATGCAGAAATGAAAACATGAGCCTACAGCTGACTGAAGCTTGGGTAATTGGGTTCAAGTTTTGTACTGGAGTTTTAAAGAATGTGAGTGATAATCTTTCCATTTAAATTAATCTTGGAACAGAGACATTAATGTCATACTTATGTTATCCAACAGTTTGGTTTTTGGTAGTAATTAATAAGACTTTTGAGTTGCTACTAAAATTAGCTTAGTCATGTTTCCAATTATTGCACCTCAATTACATGCCCACATAATTATGCTGGTTGATGTAACATGAATTATAGCTCTCATAAAAATAATTACTATTTTATAGCATGATATCAAATATAATATCTTTTTACTATTTGACAAAAAATGTTATAAAAACAATCATTTTACCCAAGGGGAGGTGATGGGCTGGTACTCAGGAAACTGATGGTGCAACATATCACTGCATATGCACAGGAGGGCAGTCTGTGATGTATGTTATGATGTCATAATGTCAGGTAAGTGAACAAAAGTTTTTGGCTTGACTGCTTAGGAAATCTTGGCCTATGTCTCACCACTCTTTATGACTGAGATCTTTATATCAGGTGTAATTAAATGTTCACGTATGATGAGTATCCTCATATAAAACATTATAGCAATTGCCTGTGTTGAGCATACTGCAATATGCATTATTCTTGTTGTTCAAAAATTCCCTGGCAAATAGAAGACAAAACACTTAACCTAGTGTAGATATTTAAAAGTTCATATAGCATTTGAGAAAGAAAAATTCAAATATTCCCTGTTGGTCCAAGAATTGTGATGATCTTATAACTTTAACAGTTTTTTTCATATTCCTAAGAGGAAAGGCCAAACATCATTAATTCATTTTATTATTTAATAATATGATCAAATCACATTTGTAATCCCATCATTACAGTGATATTGCACGCTCTCTTGTTACTAGGATTCCATTGGTATAATTTTGTCTGTAACACTTGAGTGCTTTTCAGTAAGTGCCCATCCTCTCCTGTTAGGACCCCATCCATTAAAAGTAAATATGCCTCCATTAATAGCTTCTTTCTGGTACACACACTTCCTAAAAAAGCAGGAGTGGCTATGAAATCTTGCACTATATAGTCGTTTCACTCCTTAATACATGTTATGATAAGGCTGTTCTTTAAATCATTGCCTTGATTGTCTCTGTGATGCAAGGCCACCACGCTTTTTATGAATATCATGTAAGTGAGCACAGGGAAAGGTGCTTTAAAAGTATATTATCAGTGCTCCTTTAGTTTCATTTTTGGAACTGTCTGTAATACAGATTCTATCTGAACTACTGACCTTCTCCCATAACAATGAGTGCAATGTTTCATGTCAGTGTTACAAGAAGTTTGAATTCCTTCTAATAACAACAGCTCTGACTTTTCTTTTCAAACATAGTTCAGAATTTGAACTTCATGTTCCTACTTGAAAACATAAGTAATGCGAACAAATATCTTCCTATCCTATGGGGACTTGGATTTATGATAAAAGAAAAACAGGCACTAGAAGCAATGTGTGCTCCGCACATAAAAAGGGAGCAGTCAGCTAAACCAGTGTAGTGATGGAAAACAGAGTGGCCTTTGATTGATCTGTAAGTAGATATTTCTTCATCATGAGAAAAGGAAACATTCTGAAGTTGAAAAAGATCTGTAAGCTCTAGCACTAAAATTTGTTTCAGCTCAATACACATCAAGAATGCAGTATACTAATAAACTGTAAAAAGAGATGGAGGAATGAAGGGAAAAACAAAGTCTAAGTTTACTTCCAAAGATTATGGCCTAATTTTGTTTAAACTCTGACATACTTCTCATCCTGACAGTGCCCAAAAAATTTCATAATATTTTACCAAGATTCCCCAAAGCAGTATACAGATGATCGTTAATTTAACTGAAACACCATGGGATTTTGATATTTTAAATTAAAAATTTCTGTATCTTTAGCCTTATGATTTATTTCCACAGAAGGATATCCATATTCTCAGAATTACTTGGGTACCTAAATCCTATCTAGACACATAATTTGCTTTTTAGCAATGTTCCTAAATATCTTACCTTTTTATTGGGAACATAGGTTTGAAAATTTTTCTGTACATGTTCTCCTGAATCCAATCTATTTCCATTTTATATTTAGAGACTGCTTCTTGATAAACTTTGTATAGCTAACACAGATGTTTAATATCTTCAGTAATTTGATGACATTATTTCTTGGACCTCTAGATCTCATTATAGTATGTGTTTTTTAGATAATGATTGTATATTGTACTAACCATAATTTTTAAATTTAACTTTGTGGGAAGAGAACAATTTATCTGAGTGAGAAACAGTATCTGAAGTAACAAATTTAAAATACAGACTGAAGTTGCATGATTTATGAAACTTTCAGTGTTCCTATCTGTATTATTACTCCCTCGATTTTTCTTGTTTATGAGAGACTAGCCAAAATTTCAGCAATGTAAAAAAAAAACCCAGCTAGGTCAAACTCTACTCTCAATTATACTAAAGTCATCCAAATTTCACTTAATCAAATCACAAATTTAAAAAGGGGAAAGCAGAATCTAAACTATTATTTCTAGATAAGGAACTTCCTGAAAACTATTCTCTTAAATTTTAGTGTTGAAAATACAAGCTCTTCTTATTCTGAGAAAGAATCACTGTTTCTTAGAAACTTTATCTGGCCTGGTCTAACATCACTACATCATTCCAGCTAAAAAACATTCTTTAGTGAGGTGAACTCCAAAATGTTGTGTTTCTGCTGCAAACCCAACCATTGTGCTAAGTGAGTAAGAACACACAGTATTTCAGTGATTCCTTTTCAGTGTACCTGTCATTTTCTACTCTCCAACAAGGAGAATTTTCTTGAAGGAAATCAAGCAGCTTCTGCTATATTAGGTCATGAACATGGTGATGAACAAAGCAAACAGAATGTTTCATAGGGTAAAATTGCACCTCAAACTTGACTTCCGCTACTCTAGGTGCAAACTCTAACTTAGCAACCTGATAGACAAATCAGTTAAGTCAACTGAGAGATTTTGTTAATATTAATGGATTTTATCAGACTCTAAATCTGGACAAAATGTATCTGAATTATTACTTTCCTGAAAGCAAAATGGATATTTTTGATACTGTGACTGTTAGCGTACCAAATCTGTGAGTTTCACATTAATTATGGGATGCATATCCCACGTCATTATCCACTGGCCTGTTTAGAAATCTCAGTCTGTTCAGAGAGTTGATTTTTCATCTCTAGCTGATGTTACTTACGAAGGCTTGTCCACTTCATACTTGACATGACATCTATACGCATATAAAATAAAACATGTCAGGCTCAGTAAGCAAATTTGCTGAATATATTTAATACACGTAGAAAAGTGACTTGACTGAATGCTATTATTGTTGAAGACTGACAAGTTCTTTAATCACCTACTGTTGAAAACATCAATCTGAACAGGCAGGATATTTTTGCAGATATTGAAGTTTATCAGACACTCTAATTACTTCCTGTATCTACCAATTTTTTTCTCTCAAAACATTTTAATGTCTGAGTGTGTTGCCTTTTGGCTTTTTTTCAGAAGCTAGAAGTAATCCAGAAGTTTATTTGTAAAATTTGACAGTTTGTCTCCTTATGACCCATGAATGGACTGGATTTGGCAAAATGATCTGAAGAATTAGCTTTCTCTAGATAAACAACAAGATGCCTGCCACCTAAAATCCTCCTGGGAAGAGTTATTTTCTTTAAGCAAAAATTAGAATAATTCTGTTATGACTAGTATGACATAATGACCCATAATGTCCGTGGTATCTGTTAAAACAGGAGGAAGTACACACTCCTTTTTAGCTATCTTAAGAGTATGCGATCTGATGCTAAAGAGAACTTTTAAAACTGGAATAAAATCTAAATTTACATAGAGTGACAAATTGTATGTAAACTAAGTATTTTCATGTGCAGTGGGAAACTATGTACTCATAATTTTTGATAAAGTATTTCCCTAAAAGACAGACATAGGAATATTTTTTTACAAAAAACCCCTCCAGATCTTTTCTGATAAATCTTGAACATTCTGCTAGAACTATTTTGTTATTTATGTAAATAGTATGTGACAACAAAATATGTGAAGAGTATGAGAAAAAGCTAACTGGTAGTTCCATAGATTTTACACCACTCATAACTCTAGTTTCACTATAGCCAAAGTTGCTAATATAAGACAACATCCCAATTTCCCTACATTTCCCTTTTATGGCACATCTATCAGAATACTTAGATATGAGGAGCAATTTCCTATGTGTTAGGCATTCCAAGATGACAGTGGTGCATTTAATCAGACAGACAAGTATTCCTTCATATGAAAAACTATTTAAGCTTAATTCTTTACCTAATTAATCTCTGAAAATAATACCTCACATAAAACTTATTTCTAGACCAAAGATTGTAGTGATTTTAAAGTTTCTAGGAGCCTTCAGATTAAATTTTATATCTTGTGATATTTTTAACATAGTACAGTTAATTTTTAATGGTGTAAATATTGTAAAATAGTGTTTATTTTATTTTAATGCATAATACTTATCATTTCTGGAAAAGAAAGACAGAATTGCTTAATCCATATATTAGTAATTCCCAAATTCAGACAATTCAACTCTTCTAAAAGTTTCACGAGTGAACCATAAAGTCTTGAAAGTAATGAATGTGTCTTTATTTTGCCTCAAGAAAAGACTGGATTTGACTAGATGGTCTGAAAAATCATCTTTCCCTAGAAACAAGATGTCTGCTATATGCTGGGAAGAGAGATTCTCTTTAAGCAAAAATCAGAATAGTTCTAGCATAATGTTATGTCTCATCTTATTGTAGCTGTTGAAACAAAAGCAAGTACACGGTTCTTTTTTGGTTTTTGATACAATATGAAAACATGAACATGTATAAACATATGCCTTTCAAAATTGATGCCAAAGTGTGGGTTTTTTCATCCAACAGCCCAATTAAATTCATATTTTAACTTCTACTAACTAGAAGTTACTACTACTTACTAAATTCATATTCTAACTTCTCAATCTGGAGATTGAGAGTCTAATTCTAGATTTGTAATCTCTGAAAATTCTTAAGGTTACAGTATTTTGGGGATGGTTTGGAGATGTTTTGATAGCTGTACATTTTGAAAGGCTTGGTGACACTGCTACTGGCAGTTCTTTCCAGGCACTCAGTGGGAAGTTGGCATTTACTTATTTTCCCAAGGCTGTATATATGTCTGTTTACATTACTGTTATCTCAGGAAAAAGGCTGGGGTGTCTTTCTGTACTGTAGTTCATGGTCCTTACTGATGTCAGTTGAAATTACAAAAATTATGGACTACAACTTTTTTTTTGCTCATTTTATTGTGACATCACATTGAGGGGTTTTTTTGCTGCTTATCACTTTTCATATTACTTACTACATATATTGCTTTTCTGTAAGAAATATAATAAATTTAGGCTTAGTATTACTTAGCACGATATGATGAGTTTCTACTTGCAAATCATTATGGTCAAACTTCAGAATGTGCCTATTAATTATGGATATACAGCTGTCTACAGCAATAATCTATATACTGTATATTTAAGATACACAGTGCATGTGTGTACATAATAGAATATAATAGGAGATATAATACTACTGTTCACATACATACAGACAACTCATAGAGTAAGGGAAAGTGAAAGCTGACTTCAGAAAGTCTAATCTTCTATTTGCCTATCTCTTTTTTAAATTTTGGGTTTGCTTTCACCTGCCTTTATTTGTTTGCGTAGCAAAACTGCTAAGGCACTTTCCATAGGTACGGGAGTTTTCTTGGGTGTAAAATGTCACAAGTTTTTCAATTTTCAGAGGAGTGTGCAGAAGGAGAGGTTATGAATACTGGGCTTCTAAAACAGAGCAAAGCCATTCTATAGCAAAAGAATATCTGTAGAAGTGATTTTTCAATACTGGATATAAAAGATCCAGCGCAAAGGGGATTTTCTCTAAGCTAACACTGTACTTACTGAGTACTGAATGAAACAGGGGGGAAAAGAGAGAAATAAGGAAGCTCTGGTGTGCTTCAGTAATTATTTTAGACAACAATACTCCAAATTAACTACAGAAAAATCCTAAAGCAGGAATTACAGTGTTAATGGACCAGATATTTCATAATAGTATTTAATTTACAAAAAGGCTTAGCTTCCAGAGACCTCACTTACTTTTCTTAGAGCCAGGAAAAAATCTCACCTCTTAGCAGGAGGTCCCCAGAATGAGACAGAAAGAACCTCCTAGGACTTCTAGTTCAGCTCTCTCAGTGTTCTCATAATTCTATCTCTGACCAAGTTTGCACATCATTAGGATGGGGTTTCTGTCATTTTGCTCAAAGTCCACTTTATAAAAATGTTGAAGTCAAGATCTAGCAATGGCACAAAGCCCGTGCAATTAGTTGTAGTTAGGGTTTTTTAGACACCAGGGAATTTATTTTCACAGATAATAACATTGCTTGTATTTTGTACATTTTTAACTTTGGGGTAGAGAAGTTGAATTAGAAAAAGAAACAATTATTGCCTCTTCGAACAGATTTTCTTTAAAATATATTATATTTCTGGATTAAATTAAAATACTTTGTTTTCTAACAAAATATTTGTTATTTTATTGAAAAAACCAATAAAAGTCTAAGCAGAGTAACTATTGTTGGACTATTTCTCATGGAAAAACTCATGCTATTTCTAGCTGAGAAAATCAAATCACAATTATATTTGGAAGTTATATCTTTTAAAACTGTGTTTTAATTTTATTTTTTTTTCATTTTCTTCATTTTACATGAGGGTTTGAAGTATAACTTTCACAGATAAAACATGTGTTAGCACTTGGCATGTTTCAAAGGTTTTTTTATCTCATTTCCTGCCTTTAATTTCAAACCAACTTCTGCAATAAGTAGTCTTTGGCAGCATTTTGCAGTAGCCAATTTGCTTCTTCAAATACTAATGGAGAGATTTTGTGGATAAAACCCAAAGTAAATAGCTGATAATCTCAACTAATGAAAAGTATTTGCTGTAAATTTTTTTGCAGAGAG
The DNA here is from genome assembly GCA_013398855.1 of Mohoua ochrocephala. Classification (NCBI taxonomy): domain Eukaryota; kingdom Metazoa; phylum Chordata; class Aves; order Passeriformes; family Acanthizidae; genus Mohoua; species Mohoua ochrocephala. The sequence goes on along the minus strand of VZTA01008480.1, from coordinate 5,660 downwards.
ATTTTGATGTCAGCATGTTTTGCTTGAACTAAAATGCTGTTTTGCCCTGATTCACTAAAGAGGACATCAGAGAACAGCGATGTGTAGGTGTGTTTTTCAGTCATTGTGCTAATCAATGAATGTTTTCCATGGAAAAGAATCAGTTTAGAGAACATAATACTAAGCTAAAAATGGAAAATAATTCCTTTTCCAAAGGTATCTGAGTCTGAAACAGAGCTGCTTGGATTAGCCAACATATCTCCATTATTTGTGGATTAGTAATAAAATCTGGACTGAAAATGAATTCTGTATTTATCTCTAGAAAATATTACTGAATCATTGAAACTTGTCACAGAATATTAAAAACATTATGTCCATGCTCTCTAAAACAATGTAATATATGAAATGTGTCCAACACAATAACAAATTATAAGTAAGGCTGAAACTGTGTCTTGATGTTAACGCAACAGCCAACAGTACCTTTAAAAAAAAAAGAAAAACATGTAAATGTTTCTTTGAATTGTAGATGCAGTAAAACATAATACTCCGTGTGCCTCATTTGTCCTTCACGCTGCCCTCCATTAGGCAATGCACATGCATGTTTTGCGTTTTTCCATTAAAAAATGGCTTTTTCATTCCACTTCAGGAATCACTTGCGGGACCTAGGCATTAGAATTCGGCAAGTTATTTTAGAGCAGATACTGCTGTCTTAAAACACTTCTGCTTAGCATGTCTACATATCTGAATATTTAGTGATTTTAAACAAAATAAGGGCTTTTTCCTATAGTCTAGCCTGTTTCCATGCTCTTTCCAAAGCATCAGCTGTTTCTAAAATAAGATCTTCTCAAGGACATCTAAATAATTTCCTGTCACATCCGTATCTGACTCTTACCAGTACACCAGTATGGAATTTGGTTATCAGCTGGGAAATGCAGACATACTAAACTTCACTCTGTGTTAGGAGGTATTCTGCATGTTGCTAGAATAGGACAATACCAGAAACGACATAAAAGTTAATGACAGAAATATGAAGTGCTTCAGTTATTTACTCAGCATGACATTTTTAATGAAATTTTTTCTTTCTGTCTGAGTAGTAAATGCAAAGCCAGTTTTTTTCAGTACTTTCAGGCAATGTTACAGGATCTTCCCTTACAGAGTTTGGGAGCTATTCTAGCCAAAATTCTATCCTAAACAGATAAACCTTTCACATCAAGTTTCTCTCCAGATATTTTGTATCTCCAGCGAATACTAGCAAAGTCCAGAAAAGGTCACTATAAATGGTTTTCTCTGTGAGCTGCTCTGACAAGCTGTTTGTTTTGTTGGCATTTGTCCCCTCCTGAAGGAAGGAGAGTGACTTGAAGAGGAAAGAGGTTAGATAGAAAGAAGGTCATAGAGAGATTGAACTTTGTGGAAGTGTAATTTCAGTGAATTTAAACTATGCTTGATGCCAGGCAAACGGTGTTAGGTGCCATTTTCTGCTCCCTCAGGAATCCTAGTTTAGAGCAGCTACGGGAGATGCTTAATGAAATTATTCTTCAGTATTTAAAAATAACTTTATTATAATAGATAATATTTGTGACAGCACTATGGGGGCATAGCCTGGTTATTTTTTACTGTCTAACACCAAAATATCTATTTATGAATGAAGGCTTCATCATGGAACACACCGGACAGGGAAGTAAGAAAAAAAAATTGAAATGTAGAAGGTATAGACAGAAAAAATTATCGACATATGCAATTTCTAGAAAACAATGTTTCAAATTTCTGGATTAATATTAAACTACTATCACAGCTGAGAGAGTATCAAAGAGAAATATGTCCAGATTGAGGGAGCAGCATATGGAGGGAGAGGGAAAGAGCACTGAGGTAATTGAAGGAAAATGGGCCTATCAGTAAATAAAGTTGAATAATTAACTTTGCAAGAGTGTGGTCTATAAAAGGTGAGTAGATTTGATATTGAGGCTATGGCTAATTCATGAGTGCCCTTATAGACAAGGACAAGAATAGTCAGTGGCAGCAGACATCTCTGTTTAGGTACCCAAACCACTCCCAGAGTACTTTATCCAAAATTATTTGAAAATTAGTCATTTTCAAAAACATGGTCATTATCTTTTCAATATTCATCAAGAGAGGCATCCATCAAAACACAGCATAGCTAATTCTAATTTCTGTTCTGGTTCTATAAGGAATGACCTAATGGCTTTGAGTCCAATATCTATGCTCATCTTGCTTGCTCAGTCCTCTCACATTCTCTTACTAATTCACCATGTCTATCTTTAAACTTGATCTAAGATATTTGATTTTCAAAGCAGACAGATAAGAATCTGAATATTTTAATTTAAAGTTGCTCTGAAATATTATACAGTTGTCCACTAACTTTGATGCAGATATTACCTGGTGAAATCAGTAACTGCTACATTTTACCTAATTACACGCATTAAGAAGGATCATAAAAATTGTCTCTTGAACTGACCAAGAAGTATGATGCAGTCCTAAACTGTGCGCTCCTTCCCCGGAAGCAAGGTGATGGATTCCAGTTTTATTTGTTTGTGTTTGTATAGGCAGAGGGGGAACCCAAAACAGGGAATAAGCAGAAACATAGTGCTCTTGTGTAACAAATGGACCAGATTAAATACTCAGGACATAGTTTCAAATCCATACCTTGCCTAATTTGACAAAGGACTTTCATCTGAGGTCACTTATCCTACAGAAACTCTTTTTACTGTAAAACTTTCTAGGTGTTCTGCACACACAATATGGCTAAAAGTAATAATTGTTGATCAATACCTAGAGCAATTTTATTCTAATCTGTTTTCATATTTGTGGTCAGAATATGCCTTCAAAATTGAGTCTACTAAGCTTAGGTTAGTAGTCTTCTTTTGGGACTGAACTTCAGCTAAGACAATAGCAGGCTGGAATGAGAACTGATGTGAACACAAATTCATAGACAGAAACTGAAGTACAGAGAGAATGTATTTCTCCACCTCTGGAGAAAGGTGGCAGTTTGTGATATCAGCGTAGCCTAAATGGGTACTTAAGTGCCTAAAGTGGTCTGCATTATCACTGAAGTACTTTTGAGGAACCTGAGTGAAAATCCAACCACAGGTCTATCTCCAGGTATCTTCTAACTGAAGCATGGCAGTTTTATTTCGGTCATATTTTGACTTTATCTGTTCTTTTCTCAGGCACGGTATTTGTTCTAGTAAACGCTGATAAAAAGAGGTCAGCTCTGTTTATGTAACTTCTATTTCTGTCTTATTCATGTTCCAACACTACCATTATGCTTTGCAATCCTTGATCACAGGATTATGAATTCTTGCTTTCTGACATTTTTCTTGAGCTTTTCAACAGTAAGAAAAAACCCCAATGAGTAGAGTCTGGAGGAGTTCAGCAGCTTACAACTGCTTATTATTTTAACAATAATAGCGCTGCAGTTTTGGTCAGATTAACATGTCATTAGCACCATCGATCTAAAATGCAACCCCTTCCAGGCACCCCTCACCAAGTAAGTCAGGAAATTATAAATAAATAATTTTTTATGTACATATATGCCCTTTTGTAGTCTCCAGCTAACTAATTAAAAAAACAAAAAGGAATGGACTTGTGTCTGTTCAGTACTGCTACCAAACTCTTTAACCTAAACTGTTCTTTGCACTTGCTCATTTATAGAATATGCCTAGTGCTAATTTGACTGTAGCAATTATTTTAAAACAACCTGTACAGGTCAGGTTTACTTATGAATCCAATGATAGTCAATGTCTGGACATTTCTTCGTCTTTATTGTATTCACTCTTCCAACATACCTTTGAAGTAGATATCATTATTAATCCCCTTTTATAAAGGGACAGAATCTACAGATTACATACACAGACGCATTGCATTTTTGAGCTGTGGGCACTGCAACACTTGGCTTTTAAAATTCCATGCAAGTATTGCAGCCATTAATTAGGCAAGCCAAGTGTATACACTTAAATATAGTCTAGGAAGAATTAGAATGGAATTCAGAACAGTTAGGGTGTTGATCAGAGATCATCTGAGCTATGGAAAAATAGTCTATGTGCTTAATCCCAGCCCAGTGCTTCAACAATAGCTTTAACAGCTTCATTGACAGTCTTTCTTGTTTTGCACACTATGTAGTTAAGCAGAGGCAAAGGTCTTATAAGTAACTTCTTTTCATTTCTTTCCAAAAACCTGGAGAGTAATTAAATAACCTCAGCTCCTCCAGTGGGAAAACATTTATGCTCATTTTAATACAGATCTTTTTAATGCTGAATATGCCTTAAATTACCATATATTTGTCCAATTTATTAGTTATGTTTGTATCAAGTGTGAGAATGCCTGGTCTTATTTACTAGCAAGTGCACTGAAATGAAACAATAGATTTTCAGCTGAGGTTTATGTGAAACTTCACGAAGGTGAAAACTCAGCGAGACTGGAAAGGCATAATGCTACAGATTTCACAACTTTACTGAAGGCAACACCATCAGAAATCCTAACAAGTTAGAAACATCTCTCAGTGTTAGAAATGTGCCTCACTTCTGCAACAGATGCTCGGTAACAGTATGACTCAGTATGAACAGAAAGAAAAAACACAAAATGTTACTTTTCTTTCCAGACAATATGAAAGTCATAGAGCAAGACTGAAGGGAGAAGGTTGGCGAGAAGGATGTTGGCTGGAATTTCTAAAACAGAACCTTCCTTCATCTGTATTTTATGTCTAAAGCTTTGTATTCACCCTTGGCTTCGTTTCTGTCTGGATATGAAACTGTTTTACAAAGCTATTTTCTCTCAAAAACAAATGAGATTTCATTAAGGGAGAAGGAGGGAAAGAAAGATTAACCTGGCAATTTTCCTAATTAGTTGTGTGAAATATACTGGTCATTTTTACATTTCTCTTCTGCCTACTCTAAGTCTTGTATCTTTTACTGCATATGTTTCTCATCCTCATCTTTCCTTCCTGTCAGTGGAAAAAGGTTGCCATGTCAACAATTTTTTTTCCAATATATTTTATATGGAACAGTTCACATAGTTATACATTCTTTTTCTGCTTCCCTTTGGAAAACATCAGCAACCCATTCTTTCACACCGCCAAGTGTTATCTACAGCTCTGATAATTATATGATTCTATGATTTCTAAATTATGATTTGGTAGTTGGAACTAGAGATACTCCAAGGACGAATTTCAACACAGACCTTGATAAGAATGCCAGTAGAAGCAACATTCACACGGGGGGGATTCTTATTTACACTGATCACATTCTTGGCACTGATTGAATAAAGTTTACAAAATGAACCCCGACTGTCTGGTCACTAAAAGGCTGATCGGTGATCTGTTTGAGTTTTGTCTCACTTTGCACAGGTTGAAACCAATGGTGATTTTCTAGTTTATTGCTGATCCTTTGTCCTTGACTGAAAAGTCTCCTAGCAGAAGCAGTGAAGCTAAACAGAAACACTGAAATTAATATTCTGACTGAGAAGATCTGTAGATTCCAAGTTCTATTTCTTTGCCACGGCAGCTGTGTATTTTGTTTTAACTGGCATAAATACTTTCAGAATAAATGACTATTTTATTTTTTGTAGAAATATTCTAGTTCAAGCAAGAGACAAACATTAAGGGCTATATGAAAATTTTCCCTTTATCATTTTTTTTGTGTATCATGAGGATATTAGGCAAAATAAAA